>CAUYPK010074211.1:0-28770 GCA_963574355.1 Loris lydekkerianus
TGTTTTGGGTATATATTTTTATTTTTGAAATTTACCAGTGGCTGCTGCATTTTCCACCTCGGCTTATACTCGAGTCACTAAGTTTTCCCAGTTTTTAGGGTAAAATTAAGGGGGTCGGCTTATACTCGGGTTGGCTTATACCCGAGTATATACGGTACTTCCTCATGTGGGGTTTTCCTCAAACCATCCCTTCAGCCAAGTGTTGGTATCAAAACAGCTGTTCTGTTCGACTCTCCCCTCCACAACTTGCTTCATCGTATCTGGAACTGATGCATGTAAGTTTCACTCGATTTTACAGCTCTCTTTTCTATGGATGGTTTGTTCATTTTTTTTTCTTTATGGTTTCGTGTGATCACCACTTCAGTTTCTGTATCATTGTAGCCATCAGTTCTTCTGAAACATGTGTTTTGGAAGAAGTGAGTCAGAACTATACCAGGTAAGGTTACCTTGCTGTCCGTGAAAAGTTTATGGGTTATAAAGCAAGGATGAGCTGTCTACAGCCCCCGGCCTGGTTTTGAGTGGCCTGGTGGCTAAGAATATTATCTACATTTTTCAATGATGGAAAACAAAAATCAAAAAGATTTCATGACACAGGAAGATTCCATAGAACCCAAATTTCAGCACCCATAAAGTTTTATTGAAACACAGCCGTGCCCCTTTGTTTATGAATCTCCAATGGCCGCTGTCCCGCGACAGCAGCAGAGCTGAATCGCTGTGACAGAGACCACACGGTCTACAAAACCAAAATGTTTACTGTCTGGCTCTTTACAGAACATGTTTGCTGACTGCTGACTTCCACAGATGGAAAAAACTAGAGAGTGGCTTGATGTGAGAGGTGGGATTGAAGGCAGATCATGTGAGAAGGGCGTCTTTGTGGGCCTGTTACTTTACATTTTCAGTATTTCCCCTTCCTTGTCTGATGCACTTAACATATTTGATCGGGTGTTTATTAAGTCAGTTTGCAGAAAACTTCCATGTCAATATCCTGATTTTCTGCCTGGCTGTAAAGCCAGACCCTGTCATCCTTGAGTACTGGGTTTCGGAGGACACAATCCTTTTCCTTAGTGGTGAAAGCTTTGTTGCTTTGTCAACCACCAAAGTTCTTCCTGAATTTCTTTTATCGATATTCAAAACCCGGGCTTTTGTGCTGAATATCTTCACACGTTTTTTAAACGGTGCAACTTTGAGCTTTTCAGCTCTGCACACGGAAGGAGCCGAGGTATTGTTTTTCTATTGGCATGATTGACTTGTTCTTTAAATAAAACACCAGTCTTTGTTCTCAGCTCCCCACTAACTGCCATATTCAAATTGTTTGTTCTTGTCTAAAATAACTTCACTTTGTGCCAGTTATTCCGCAGTCTTGCAAACAATTAAACACAATGTTTACAAAGTAAATTGACACCTATTCTGGAAAAATTCTGCAAAAACAAAGGAAGAAATCCAAATAACAAAATGGGGGAGAAAAGAAATCAGACAAGTCCTTTATTTTGTACAGAACGTGTAGCTGGAAACTTGTCCAAGAGTTGAACAATGGATTCGCACATTGTGAAGGAGGTTGAGGGGTGGGGGTTCCATTTGCAAAGAATTAAAAAAAAAAAAATGTTACAAAAGACTTGATTCTGATTGGGCATGCCCTGCGCCTTTCCTTGGGCCAGAAGAGCTGGGGCATGGGAGGTGCCAGTGAGCAGGGAGGGAACAGCTCCCTTTGCATTTTAGGGACATTGAACCAGGCGTGTGTCCTGACTGTGGCTGATGATTGGACAGCCTCTAACCTGGAAGCTCTATGTATCGGACGTCAGATATCTGGAATAAAAGTAGAGGAGAGTTTTTTATTTTTTGTTTTTCTTTTTATCATTCTCTTCTTTTATTGCTAGTAGCAACATGGAGCCTGGGTTCGCTCTCTCCTGCAGGCTTACATGCACGCATGCACACACTTAGAGATGTCATCTAACTGCTTCCCAAAGGTAGGACCATGATGGGATAAGACAGGACAGGCACGGGGATAGGTATGGGGGACAGTCTGGATAATGCACCCCTAGCACAGAAGCCGACCAAGCGTCTGTCTCCTGGTTGGGCCTGATCTACCTGTCTGAGTCAGCTCCTGTAACGGTAGCTCCCGGGGCCTGAAGGTAGGGGGGCTTCCTCCCCACCACAGTTCTTAGGCTTATCTGAGACCTGCCTGTCCTCTGCCACCTTTCTCAGTGATGGCAGGTATCAAGCAGTGCCCTTATGGGGTGGCTTGCAATCATTGTTTTTTCTGGTGAAGTACAAAAGTTCATGAGGTTGGATCGCACATTGACATGCTATTCATTGATGTGCAAAAAAATATGTATTTAAAAAAATTTTTTTACAATACGTCTACTCTTTCCTGGGAGCCTCTACTCTGCCGGGTATGAAGGACAAATGAAACTTGGTCTGATTCAGTTAAGTCAAGCCTCTTCTTAGGTGGAGATCTCTTTGGGGTGAAGCTTCATTTTTCAGATTTCTTGCTCTGCTCTTCTTCAAGGAGCTCCTGGGTGGCTCAGGCACTTGGGACCCTCTCGTGGCCAGGGCACTGTTCTGTATCTGCCTGGGTGTGAGGTCCCTTCCTGTCACCTGTGCTGAAGTTTATGATTCCCTTCTTGCTCGGCTCAGTCACACGGGGATGCTCCCAGGAGACTCCGCTTCTCCTTGGTGCTGACCCTGAATGTGGGGCCTGGTTCTCAACATTGCCCCTATCATCTGTGGCTTCCAGGATCACTCCATCCCTGCTGTACATACAAGCCCCACATCCCCAGCCCATCAGCTACTTTTCGGTCCTTCCCCCCACCTCTCCTCCAGTTTAACTTTGCCGTGGACTACTGGGTAGGTGAGGGTTGAGGGAGCCAACCTCTGATGTAGTTTTTGTGATTCTCAGTGCCCAGTGAGGGAAGGGCCTCTCTCTGTTTCGTTTTTCCCCTTTAGCCTGCTTCATATGCCCTCCCATCCTGTTCCCCTCCAGCCTAGAGAGTGGAGGTCAGCATGTGTGCTTTCTGCCATCTGCTTATATATGACCTTACCTAGTGTCTCCTCAACCCCTCTGGGTCAAAGGTGTAGGACTTCTTCCTGTTTGTTTTACCATTTCCCTTTATCCAGATGCCTCCTGCTTCCCCCCGGCTGGAAGAGGGAAATGGCTGCCAAGGGATGTGTTTTGGGGGGGGGGGGAGGAAAGGAAATCATACCAATTTATTACTTGCAAAATATTGTCTTGGTTTTACCTCAATTCATGGTATGCAAGGCAGCTTCAAGGCCCAGTGCATGAGGTGGAACGGCTCAGGGCACACGGGGTTTGACATGGAATTGTCCAGAAACATAGTGGTCTGATCCCCGAAGGTTCATTAGGTGCTAAAGACACAAAATACTGTCCTTGAATATAGCCAACATACTCTGGAACCAGGGAGCGCTAAATCCACCTTTGTCAGACAATGATACTAGAAGGTTCTGTGTCAAAGGAAATAGTTGTTGTGGAGAAAAAAAGCCAGTCAATTCCTGGGGATCAGGCCAAGGAAAATAACTGCATATATCTGTGTGAAATTAGGTGGAAATGAATACCCAGGGCATCCTTATAGGTAAAATAGTTATGTAACTTTCAGCTGGGGAATCACAGGGACCAGCAGAGGGGCGCCCCACTGGCTTTCTTTTCCCTGGTGGTGGTGGGGGATATTTAGGGGTTTGGGGAAGGGGACTGTTTAGCAGCGAGAGGACAAGGATAGGTTCTTGCCCCCTCTCGACTGTCCCCTGCTTACCACTTTCTGCCACTTCCGTCCTTCACCTTCAGAGTCCACCAGTCTTATTGTATTAGGATTACACCTTGCTTATCTCCCCATTCATTCAGCATGTACTGAGGGCCTGCTGTCTGTGCTGGGCTGGCTGTAGAGAGACAAAGGTTAAGATCCTGTTCAACCTTGAATGAGAAAACTGACTTGTGCAAGATGGGATTTGAGGGAGTCATTGCCTGTTTGAGGCAGATGTTTTCGTCAATATATAGGGACAGGAGATGGGGCCAGAAATGGGAAATGGAGAAGGGAAGGGACAGGGAAGATGTTGTGAGCAAGACTAGCAGCAATGGCCTTGTACACAGAGCGTCTCCTTCTGAGGTTGGTTTGGACCATACATGGTCTCCAAGGTTAGGGTTAGGGCGATGGGGGTGGCTGAAGTCATAAATCCACTTCCCATGCCTGAGCAGCATGTGTCCACAGGGCTAGCTAACCACTGTGAGAGGTGCATTAGAGTGTGTATTCCTTTCTTCCTCTCAGGGAAAGGTAGAGAGCTTTATCCCATGATGGATTCAAAATGGAGTTAAGACAGACATTTAAAAAGTCCTTGAACATTTTATTTCATTCCATTGTACATATGTGTTCCACTGCACTGAAGTTTTTCCAAGACTATTTGACTTTTTTCCATCATGGCAATTGCTTAGGTGGGGACATTCAAGGATACCATCCAACCTGTCAGCTCCTTATTTCCATGTGTCCCCTTCCAGAAGGTTCTAAAAGTGTAACCCACATACTCCAAAGCATATTCTCAGTTCATTGTTGTTCTGGTATGCTCTACACCCACTATCTCACCAAGGGAAGCTACAAGTACTCACTGACATTAGTAGCAATTGTCTGAAATGTTCCCCCTTTCCTGTTCCTGATAGGATTTTGTTTTGGTTTCCTTCTTGGCTGTCTGTGATGTTCTGATCCTTCCTCAATCTCTTTTTGTCTTGGTATTTGAGCTGTAGAGATTTCCCCTATGGACTTTTACCTGATCTGTTCTTTCAGGTCTACAAAACATTGTAGGAAGCTCGTTGGTGACCCTCCAGCTTCAGAGAACTCAGTCCATCTCTGGCCTGCTCATGCACACCACACACACGCACACACAGTAGAACTTGACATGTAGGACTTCACTAAATCCCACTCTGCTCTACCGCCTTTCTGTACAACTTGCTATGCGGAAACAACTTTTTAAAAATTGGGCTAGAAAAGACTTCTTGTGGGGGATAGCTGACTCCCCAATGGGAAAACTCCCCTTTTGAGTAGCACTTTGTACTTTGGCAAGCTCTTTCAAACTCATTATATCTTTCAGCTATCTGGAAGCTGTATTAGGATTCATTGGGTTTCTCTGAGTGCTGGGCCTTATTCATACTTCATGGAGCTAATTTTCATCATGTATAAATTAAATTTGAAACGCATCTTTTTTTTCCAAGCTGGAAAAAAGAGCCATTTTCTCTATAACTCACTCATGTACCTGACTTTATTGGAATTCATTAAAGAGGACAGAATATGTGCTCATATAAAAAATTTTTTTGCCTGCCATGTTTTTTGCAATAGAACCTAACAAAACTACAAAGAAAAATTATGGTATATATCAGCTACAGCTCTAGCCAGAACAACCCAAAACAGGAAAAACAAGATATAAGTTCTAATGGAAGAAAGGCTTTTTGGGCCAATTTTGGAGTACTCTAGCGATACATTAGCGATTTACCAAATTCAGTCAAAATCTGAAAGCACTCAAACACTTCTACTGGGACACACACTCAGAGTCAAGTGGTCATGTTGAAATGGAGACATGGAAATGAACTGGTCATGTTTTGTCCGTGTGTGTGGCAGTGATACTGGGGCTTTATGGACAACTTTCTATCCCTATACTGTCCCTGAAAGTGGAACAGTAGGGAAATAGAAATATCATTCAGCCGATATATACATGTTGCATGTTTCTTCAAATTCCTCAAACTCACAGAGCACTTGGGGATGGAATGGGAAAAGTTGAATAGATTTGAAAAGCAAAACTCCATTATCATATTTAGAGTGGTTTGTGACTTCACTTTCAGTCTTCAACAGGTCCGGGGTTTTGCATAAATAGGTAAATAGGTGTTGGGCATGAAAGATCATAACCTGTTAGCTGAGAGGCAGTAATTACAGTGTGATGAAGTTCAAGAGTTGGAATTGAATAAAAGTTTAGGTTTGTGGGGATATTTTATCAGAGAAATGAGGCTAGATTGAGCAACCATTCCAAAGATACCAACCCAAGTTTGATTCCATGTCACGCTTACTCTTGTGGCCCTGAGCAGGTGGGCAGTGAGCTTCTGTTCCACGCTGTCAGACTTGCTCTGTCAGGAGTCCCATGTTGACACAGGCTGTGTCTTAGTCTGTTCTGTGTTGCAGTGACAGGATACTGGAGACTGGATAACTTATAAAGAAGAGAAATTCCTTGGCTAATCATTCTAGAGGCTGGGAAGTTCAAGAAGCACAGTGTTGGCATCTTCTTGGCTTCTAGAGACAGCCTCCTGCTTCCTTATAACATGGTGGAGAAGTAGAAGGAGCAGTAAACATGCCAAAGAGACAAAACATGAGAAGCAGCTTTGCTTTATAATAGCCGATTATCTTCAGGAACTCATCTATTCCCTGGAGAATTCATGGAGTCTCATGGGAAAGACATTAATGTATGTTAATGACCTAATCGCTGCATAAAGGTATCACCTCCCAATAATGTTACACTGGCAATTAAATGTCATCGTGAGTTTTGGCAGAGACAAACCACATCCAAACTGTGGCAGTCTTCAACAATCCCAGAAGCAGGAAACCTTGGTGATCTGTGCATGAGTGCTTGGATCTGACTGGTTATGACTGTGACCAGTCAGTGATGGTCACATTTCTTTGACTAGAGCCAGTTGCTTTGGAGTAGGTGGGGCAATGTGATCCTGCCATGTGGGCTACAATGTGTGCTGAGCATTTGTCAGTGACACCCACGGAAACTACAGACATACTTGAGGATCATTTGTTACTCTCCTTTGCTTTAAAAAATGACTCTTCTCAAATCCTGAATCTATCCCATTTTTAAAGTTTTAGTTTCTCCCCCCGCCACAAAAATGAAGATGTTAAATAATCCACTTCTATATTTAATAATCTCACTTTAAACTGATTGAGGCTACAAATATTTGTACAGTTTTTTTCTGATGTGGGCATTATGTTAAATGCTATCCTCAAGTTGCTTACTATTTCACGGGGTAGCAGACTTCACAGACAAACATTTGCAATAGAATAAGATGACTTTTCCTCTGTAGCTGGGTTTGGTGTGGAATGGAGGTGGTGGAGAAGGTGCTTGGGGACACTCAAGAAAACCTACTTCTATTGAAGGAAAGTTCCTTGTGCACCATTTTAAATCTCTTCTTCCTTGCTCTGGACTAAAAATTGTTCTTATCTCTGAGCGAAAGCTTTCATGTACTTGAAATAAACACTATTCTACTTTTCTCCATTTCTTCCCCATGTAAAGTGAGTGTAGTTCTTTTCATTTCCATAGATCCGTTTTCTTTTCTTCTGTGGCCCTTTAGAGTTCTCTACCTTGCTCCTAGCCAGGGTGTGGGAAAAGTGATGTGACAACAAAGAGGAAGGCGCATTCCGGCAAAGACTAGGCTGGCTGAAAACACCTTTGACTGCTTCAAAGGAAAACAGAAAATTTAAGTATAATTTTCATGACAACCTGCAGGGAATCAGCTCTCCTTCAGCTTAGAACAGAAGCTACCCCAACACTAGAGAAGGTCATGTTGATTCCTTTTTTTTTTTTTTTTTTTGAGGTGGAGTCTCACTATGTCCCCTTGGTAGAGTGCTGTGGTGTCACAGCTCACAGCAACCTTAAATTATTGGGCTTAAGGGATTCTCTTGCCTTAACCTTCCGAGTAGCTAGGACTACAGGCGCCCGCCACCATGCCCACCTATTTTTGTTGTTGTAGTTGTCATTGTTGTTTGGCAAGCCTGGGCCGGGTTCGAATCCACCATCCCCGGTGCGTGTGGCTGGCGCCCTACCCGCTGAGCTATGGACGCTGAGCCATGTCCTGGTTCTTTCAGTTTTCCTCCTAGGTCTTTCAGACCACCCACTCAAAGCAACTGCTGGCTGGCTTCCCCGGCTTCCCTGCCCCATCTCATAGGCAGCCTCTTTGGAGAGCGCTTTGTCACGTGCCTTTCCAACCCTGCAGATGCTGCTTCAGATTCTGTTTTGGGGAGCTTGGGGAATCGTAGGCTAGCAAAGACGGACTTACTTCTATTGCTCTATTTCTCGCCTTGTTCAGAAGCTGAGGGAGAGGGAGGGGTGTTATTTATTGAGCCCCATTACCCTGTGAGGTTAAGAAATGTGTTTTGTGACAAAAGCCCAGAGAGTGAGTGCTCCGGGCAGTGAGTGGACCAGAGGGACAGCCAGTCGAGGCTGTCCAGAACTAACCCCAAGTTTCCTTTGACCTGCAGAGGCCCATCTTGGCCAATTCATCCAGAGAAATCTCTTTAGTGACTCAAGCCCGCCACTGACCTCTCCTTCTCCTTTCTAGGGCATCAGTAGACTATATGGCACATCATGGTGTAATTTGTTTAATTTCTCTAAGTCCCAGCTCCTTTATCCAGTTTAGAGCACAATGCTGTCCTTGTAGTTTATTTAGGGGTGAGCAATTGAGATTACATATCTATACACACACACACACACATATAAAATCACACACATATGGCGTGTGGTACCGGAGGTGCATAGTTACAATCATTATTTTTGTATTTTCGTATAACTTTATATTTCATTTGATTAAGGTCCTGAGTTTCTTGGGGGACAGGAACTATGCTTTTATGCTTTCTAGTCCTTTTCTCATCTTGCAAGTAACCGGCTAATCAACCCTAAGTAAATTTTTAGAAGTATTGCTAAAAGCTTACACAAAACTGATCTATAACTATTTTTGAGAACTTCTGAAAGTCTAATTTGGGCAGGAAGTGTTTCTGTTCCATTATGTTTTCTGTGTCTGAGGCTGCATTAGACAGCCCACTTAGATAACAAAATGCTAAATTTGACTGTCAAATTCACAGCCTCCGTACTTTAAAACCCTCCCTACATCTCCGACACTTGTCATCAGACACCGTGATGGAGAGAATTTGCGAGAAAAAATATTTAGTGATAGACCTCAAAAAAAAAAAAAAAAAAAAAGACAGATTTTCTAGTGGTGTATATATATCTAGTATATATTGAATATATAATTTCAGCATGTGAACAAATAGTAAAGAAAAAAATTAGATAAAAGATCAGAAGGACTTGCTTAAAATGCTTTGATTTGTCAGAAGATGTCCAACAATGCTTCTAGAATAAAGCATATGCTGTCAGCCCATTTCAATCTTCTGTCCTAGTCTTAAAGAGTGGGTAACCGTGGGGTCTTCATAACATTTCTTATGCTTCTAGGTTAGCATTTCTTGTTAAGTAAACTCGCACTGATGTCCAAACAGTCCCAGGTGAATTGGAACTTTTTAAATTATTATTAGTATTAGATCATAGCTGTGTACATTAATGCGATCATGGGGCACCATGCATTGGTTTTATAAACAGTTCGACACATTTTCATCACACTGGTTAACATGGCATTCCTGGCATTTTCTTAGTTATTGTGTTAAGACAATCATATTCTGCATTCACTAAGTTTCACATGTACCCTTGTAAGATGCACCGCAGGTGTAATCCTACCAATCACCCTCTCTCTGCCCAACCTCTTCCCTCCTTCCCCTCCCTCTCTCCATTCCCCATATTATTAGGTTATAACTGGGTTATAGTTTTCCTATGAAAGCCATAAATTAGTTTCATAGTAGGGCTGAGTACATTGGATACCTTTTCTTTCATTCTTGAGATACTTTACTAAGAAGAGTATGTTCTAGCTCCATCCACGTAAACATGAAAGAGGTAAAGAGGCTTTTAATGAAAAGTTTCTTTGAGAAACATTTTACATCGTAAGGTTACTATTTTTGTTTGTTTTTTATAACAAAATATTAATTAAGGGGGTTACAAGTAATTTTGTGACATGGATACCTTGAATTCTTAAGTCAGGGCTTTTGGTGTGCCTGACAGCACAATGGTTTTATTGTAACTATTAGGTAAATATTTAATCCTGCACCTCCAAATCTCTCCCTTTCTTGTTGTGTACCCATTGGGGACCTCCCACTTATTAGTGAGAATATGTGGTGTTTTGTTTTCAATTACTGAGGTACTTCACTTAGGATAATAGTCTCCAGTTTCATCTAAGTTTCTGCAAATGACATTATCTCATTCCTTTTTATAGGTGAGGAGTAGCGCATGGCATATATATACCACATTTTCTTTATTCACTAATGAATTTATGAACACAAGGGTTGGTTCCACATCTTTGCAATTATGAATGTGCTCTGATAAACATTCAAGTGCAAGTGTCTTTTTAGTAAAATGACTTCATTTTCTTTGGTAATGGTAGATTAAATGGTGGATTAAATGGTAGGTCCACATTTATTTCTCTGAGGAATCCTCATACTGTTTTCCATAGAGATGATACTAACTTTCCATCTCACAAAAGGTTTTTAAGCATATCGTTTTGTCTGCATCCACATGAATATCTATTGTTTTTGACTTTTTAATAACAGCCATTCTGATATGGGTAAAGGGGTGTCTCATTGTATTTTCTTTTTTTATTTTTTATTAAATCATAGCTGTGTACATTAATGTGATCATGGGGCACCATACACTAGTTTCATAGACCGTTTGACATATTTTCATCACACTGGTTAACATAGCCTTCCAGGCATTTTCTTAGTTATTGTGCTAAGACATTTACATTCCACATTTACGAAGTTTCAAGTTGCAGTTTCATGATGATTAGTGATGTTGAGCATTTTTACATGTTTTTTTATTTGTATATTTTCTTTTTAAGAACTTTTATTCATGTCTTTTGCCTGATTTTTCTCTAATTTGTTTGAGTTCTTCGTAGATTTATTTTTTATTTTATTTTTTTAGAGATAGAGTCTACTTTCTTGTCCTTGGTAGAGGGCCATGGTGTCACAGCTCACAGCAACATCCAGCTGTTCAGCTTAGGTGATTCTCTTGGCTCAGCCTCCCAAGTAGCTGGGATTACAGGCACCTGACACAATGCCCAGCTATATTTTTGTTGCAGTTTGGCCGGGGCCAGGTTTGAACCCGCCAACCTCTTTGTAGATTTTGAATATTAGACCTTTGTCAGATATAGTTTTTAAATATTTTCTATCATTTTGTAGATTGCCTATTCATTTTGTGGATTATTTCTTTTGCATATAGATGGGTTTTAATTTAATTATCTTCATTTATTTGTTTACTTTGTTGTTACTGTATTGACCTTTATGATCTTACTCATAAATTCTTCCCCTGGGCTGATGTCTAGAAGAGTTTTTTACCACCTTTATTTCTAGAAGTTTTATGGTTTTATGCCTAACATGTAAGTTTTTTATTTATCTTAAATTAATGTTTGTATATGATGTGAGGAAGATTTCCTGTTTTATTCGTCTGCATATGGCTATCCAATTTTTCAATACCATTTCTTAAATAGAGCTTCTTTTTCTCAGTGTATATTGTTGTGGGCTTTCTTAAGGATCTATTAGTTGTAGGATAATAATTTTATTTCCTGATTCTGTATTTGTTTCCATTGGTACATGTCTCTACTTTATACTATGTTGTTTTGTTTACTATAGTATTGCATTATAATTTAAAGTCAGATGATATGATGCTTCCAGATTTGTTACCTTTGCTTAGGATTTATTTGACCATTCATGTTCTTTTCTGGTTCCAAATGAAGCATAGGGTGCTTTTCTAGATACGTAAAATATGATGTTGCTATTTTGATGGGGATTACATTGAATCTGTAAATCACTTTAGACAATATCAACAATTTAAAATGTTAATTCTATCAATCCATGAGCAAGGGATGTTTTTCCATTTATTTGTGTCACTTGTCATTTCTAAAAGTTATATATATATAAATATATATATAACTATATATATATATATATATATATAATACTTCCTTATAAGAAGAGATTAATAACTCATGCACCATCCTGATGCATTAAAAATTTTTTTAGGGTCACGCCTGTGGCTCAGTGTATAGGGTGTCAGCCCCATATACCAAGGGTGGTGGGTTCAAACCCAGCCCTGGCCGAACTGCAACAAAAAAATAACCAGGTGTTGTGGCGGGTGCCTGCAATCCCAGCTACTTGGGAGGCTGAGGCAAGATAATTGCCTAAGCGCAGGAACTGGAGGTTGCTGTGAGCTGTGTGATCTCACAGCACTCTACCGAGGGTGATAAAGTGAGACTCTGTCTCTCCCCCCCAAAAAGAAAATTAAACCCAGTAATCATCTTGGCAGGTAAATACAATACCAATATATCCTAATAAACACACAAAAAATAACCTAATTGTATGTATTATTATATTAATCTGAAAAAAATCCAGAAATATACCTATTATATTTCTATAAAAGATGCTTCTATGTGTGGTATTAAAATCCATACATGACATAAATAATGATAATATCTATAATTTAATGATCATGTACTCTGTTTCAATTACTGTTATATTTGCTTCACATATATTTTCTGGTTTGATTCTCAGAATCTTTTGAAGCAAGCAGTATTATAATTTCTATTTTGCAGATTGAGGGATTTTGAATTATTCATCCAAAGTTTATTTCTTGTAAAGTCTTGACCTTGAACAAATTTGTTCAATCTCTAGATTCCACACGTTTTCACTCCCTTTACTGGAGAAGTTGAGATCTAAACTATCCCGTTTCTTTATGGGCAAGAGACTTGAACAGAAACTTCTCTGAAGATGACAGGTGAACAGCCGATAAGCACATGAAAAAAACTCATCGTTTTTAATCATCAGAGAAATGCAAATCAAAATCACTTTGAGATATCATCTAACTCCAGTAAGGTTAGCCCACATCACAAAATCCCAAAACTATAGATGGTGGCTTGAATGTGGAGAGAAAGGAACACTTCTACCCTGCTAGTGGGAAGACTAATACAGCCTTTTTGGAAAGTGGAATGGAGAATTCTCAAGGAACTAAAAGTTGACCTATCATTTGATCCTACAATTTCATTACTAGGTATTTAATCAGATGAACAAAAATCATTTAACAACAAAGACATTTGCACCAGAATGTTTATTGCAGCCCAATTCGTAATTGCCAAGTCATAGAAGCAGACCAAATTCCCATCAATCCATAAACAAATTAATAAATTGCAATATATGTATACCATGGAATACCATGCAGCCACAAAAGATGGAGACTTAACATCTTTTATATTTACCTGGATGGAGTTGGAATAAATTCTTATTAGTAAAGTATCTCAAGAATGGTAAAAAAAAAAAAAAAAAAAAAAAAAAAAAAAAGTCTACATACTACTATGAAACCAAATATATAATCACTTACACATTCATATGAATGATAAAGCACAAATACAGTCCAGAAAGAAAGAAGGAAGAGGAGGGAGTACAGGGGGGAGAGAGGAAGGGTGATTGGTAGGAGGGCATTTCTTATATTTCACTTTTTATTAACCACAACATACAGCATATTTATGATGTACATAGTAATATGTTCAATAATGATGTTGAGGTGTTTGGAGTACTCATCATCTTGAGTATTTATCATTTCTATGTTTTAAGAACATTCAAAGTTTTCTCTTCTACCTACTTTGAAATGTGTAACATAATGTTACTAACTAGCATCACCCTATCCTGCAACCATACATTAAACTTATTTTTTCTATTTAATTGTATGTTTGTGCCCATTAATGTCTGTCTTTTCATTTGTGTGTTTCCTGCTTCTGATATCTATCAATCTACTTTCTATGTCCATGAAATCAAGTTTTTTAACTACCACATATGAGTGAGAACATGTGACATTTGTGTTTCTGTGCCTGGATTATTGCACTTAATATAATGACCTATACTTCCATCTACATTGCTGCTAATGATATGAATTCATTATTTTTCATGGTCAAATAGTATTCTATTGTGTGTATGGTTTATCTCTGTTTCTTTACTCATTTGTCTATTGATGTGTCTGAAGTTGGATTTATAACTTTGCTATAGTGTATAGCAGTAAATATGAAAGTGCTGAAATAAACATTCAAATGTGTATATCCTTTTGATATATTGATTTATTTTCATTTGGTTAAACACCCAGTAGTGGGATTAGAGGATCATACAATATTTCCGGATTTAGTGTTCTGAGAAATCTCTATACTGTTTTTCATATTGGCTGTACTAATTTTCATTCCCCAAAACATTGTATAATTGTTCCTTTTTCTTTGCACCTTTGACATCATCAGTTATGTTTTTGTCTTGGTAATAGCCATTCTAACTAGGGTAAGACGATATCTCATTGTGGCTTTGATTTTCATTTTCCTGACTATTACTCATTTTGAGCAATTCATATATCTCTTGGTCATTTTAAAGTCTTCTTTAGAGAAATATCTATTCATGTCCTCTGCTTACTTTTTAATGGAATGCTTTCTATTTTTTTTTTTTTTACTTATGAGATGTTTACATTTCTTGTATATTTTGGATATTAGTCTCTTTTCATCTGGATAAATTGCAAGCATGTTCTTACATTAAACAGGTTGTCTCATTGTTTTTTATGATACCAACATTGGTATGCTTGAAATATATAAGGTTTGTACATTATATATACACAGTATGTAGATGCTTGCCTTTGTTTTCTACATTGTATCAATGGTGTTTGACATCTTGTAGAATCTAGACATAAATGTGAGTGCAGATATTTTAGATAAAGTAGTGTATCATTAGTCACAATAGCAGAATCAAATTCCCCAATGTTTTTTTTTTTTTTTCTTTTTTTTTTTTCCCAGACAGAGTCTCACTATGTCGTCCTTGGTAGAGTGCCATAGTGTCACAGCTCACAGCAACCTCAAACTCTTGGGCTTAAGGGATTATCTTGCCTCAGCCTCCACAACAACACTCAGCTATTTTTTTTTTTTTGTAGTTGTCATTATTGTTTGGCAGGTCCAGGCTTGATTTGAACACGCCAGCTCTGGTGTATGTGGCTGGCACCCTAGCCTCTGAGCTACAGGCACCCAGCCAAATTCTCCAATACTTTACATTATAATAGAGTAGTGAGTTCCCCAGTGATCTCTTTCTTTGCATAAAAATTGAGCTTTCAAATTAGTTCATATTGGGCTATCTATCACCAAGCAGGTAAATCTGAAAGAGGATATTGTGGAAATCATGGCATGGTGCACTTTTACTGGAAAAACTGGTTTACTTTTTTCTGACTGGGAAGAATGGCAACAACTTTTAGACTTCCCTCCATTTACCAAAAAAAACAGAAAAAGAAAAAACACGAAGAGAATAAAGAAGAAAAGAAGTAGAAAGATTCCGGCAGACAAAAACAGAAACTGCTTTGTGGGGAGGTCCTTCACTGTTTGTGTAGTTTGGCAGCTGTCAAAATCTGAAAATATCATATCACCCAAACTGTTGAAAGGAAGATGCCCTTTTATTTCCCCATTGAAGACTTTGAGACTGAAAATGGAATCTTTGTTGTCCTAGCGCCATCTCAGACAACCACAGCCATTATATGCTAGTGCAGAAACATGAAATTGCTAAGTAGCTAATTAAATAAGGTTTATCATTTAAATTTGCTTTCCAAAGAAAAGCAACAACAAAAGAAAAAAACTAGAGTAAATCCCCAACATGCTTCTTTTCTCTTTATTACTAATCTTAAGAGACTAAACATCACATTTCTTGCATCATTAACAATGCCAATAAGATTTTGCTTACATATCACATAAGACTATAATTAGATAAGAAAAACAAAACTTACACCACAGAAATATGTTCTATAACTATAGAAAGTTAATATGAGAAAGACTGCATGCACTGTAAGTTTTGTTTATTTAACTGTTCTTGGTTTTAATTTAATATTAGCCAATTATTTTGTAACTACCTATTAAAGAGTAGTAGATCACTGTACTTTTTTATCCAGTTTTTAGAGATACCAATAGTATAAAATTTTATATGTTTAATATTATTAAACATAATTGAATACATATGTTACTGAACTTTATTATCTAATTAAAGTTCATCATCTTTAATCATCAGAGAAATGCAAATCAAAATTATTATTATTCATTAATATTCTTTAATAATGAAGAATAATAGTCTCATTTCATTTGTCTCATTGAGCATCCACTAGTGCCAGACACTGAGCTGAATGTGGCAACATATCAGAAAATAAAGGAGACCCAAACACTGTCCTCAGGAATTCATAGACCCATGGGTGAGATAGAGACTAGCCAAGAGAACAAAGAAATAAACTGCTGATCACAAATATATGATGTCAAGTTACAGGAACACAAACCAAGTCATAGTAATGGGGAAAAAACAAGGAGGAGGTACTTAAATTAAATGGAGAAGAAGTGTCCAAAAGGGAAAGTTTCACATGAGTCATGGAGCATTGCAAAGGAGCCAGTCATGCAAAATGCAAGGAGTGGTCAATTCCAGGGGGCCTGGGGAATAGAAAGATGCATCTGAGGCCCTGACAGTGGCCAAAGAGGCTGTAGATAGAAAGGGACCATTTTACCTACATGCTATAGCCTGAGAAAGAAAGACTAATTGATACTAGTATTCCAGCAATAATAATGATAATAACTCCCACTTAGCCCTTAATATTTCTCAACGCACTTATCGTCTACTTTCCCTTCTAGTTCCTTCTCCATCACCTGTGTGTAATAAAGCAGATATGGATACTTCCATTCATATGAGATAACTGAGGCTGAAAGGTTGTGACACACCCCAAATATAGTCGATGGTGGAGAACCAAAGTGGTGGACTTGGATCTCTGAGATAGGTCCAAGCCCCTGTTGCCTTTGCTCAGTAGAGTTGGCATTGGATTACCCAGGTCCCAGTTTAATTCTTCTCTTCAGTAAGTCCTTGGAGGCCCATGCAGAACACGGCTCCTTCATAGAGTCTCTTGGCCCTGGACCAACAGGACCTGTGCAAAGCTCATGCCTTCTCTTCTGGATACTTCCTGTAAACAGGACTCATTTTCAATGTGACTCTAATAATCAAGAAAATAAATTAGATCCTAGAATCTTTGTTACTCAGGGTAATAGCTCATTCCAGGAAGTCATTAATGCAGTAAATCAAACTCACAACTGTTGACACCATGAAAGCACATTGTTTACCTTCCTTTGGTTTAGCTGAGTATCAATTAGTTCAGTGATATTTATATAAATATCTCGATTTGGAGGGAAGAATTGTCCATCTGCTTCTGGAAAGATTTAATTAGGTCTGCATTGGGAAGGAAGAAGAAATTAATCCTTTCCAACATTAACCTTTTCATTAAAATATGTTTTGCTATGTCTTGTGTAACATGCCTTGTTATGTAAATCAGAGAAACTGGAGCATCTTAGGCCAGGGAAACAATGTCTTTTAGGCTGGAAATACATTGCTCTTTCCAAATCTCAATGGCAAATGCACACTTTCGTGCCTCCATATATACTATTCCTCTGGGTGAGGGTTTCTTTCAACTCAGCTTTTTGAAGGTGTCTCTTCAATGTTGTATGTTTCCTTTAATCTACAGGGGACACTCATGGCCACTCTGCTCACTCCTGCTGGCCTCTCTTCTCCCCTGCATATTTTAGGCCTCAAGATATAAGGCCTTCCTAAGACCCCCAAGGAAGATCGGGACCCCATGTTGCAGGCCAACTCCTGTGCCCTTTCCCTTCAGGGAACCCCTCACTTGAGGTAGCTCTTCTATGTGTGTGTCGCACCCACAGACGTGTCCACTCTGTGACTATAAAGATCATAGATTCCTTGTCCCCTACTTTGGGACAGGCCCCTAGCAAAGTGCCTGGCACTTGGAAGGCTCTCACTAAATGTGTGCAGAAGCAATGAGTGAGCAAAACCAGAACCATGAGATGACACTTTCATGGGGATCACATAGGTCCCTGCTCCAGCCCACAAAAGCAGACATTTTGCTGAAGCCACAGACATTACAAAAGCAGAGATGAATGCCGAGTGCAGTGGCTCACACCTGTCATCCCAGCACTCTGAAAAGCCAAGGCAGGTCAATTACTTGAGCTTGGGAGTTCAAGACCAGCCTGAGCAAAAGCGAGACTCCCGTCTCTAAAAAATTAGCTAGGCATTGTGGTAGGCACCTGTAGTCCCAGCTGCTCAGGAGGTTGAGGCAAGATCACTTAGCCCAAGAGTTTGAGGTTGCTGTGAGCTATGACACCAAGGTACTTTACCCAGGGCAACAGAGTAAGACTCTGTCTCAAAAAAAAAAAAAAAAAACAAAAACAGAGATGAAATTAACTGCAAAGCATCTCCCTTCCTCTTGTCTACACTCTTAGGTGAACAAGGGCTCCTGCTCCCACATCATCCCCCTTCAGGAACCCTGTACAGCCAGGTGAGCTCAACAAAGACTAAGAAATTGCTCAATTCAAACTTTCCAAAATCTTGCTTTTATTCAAGAAAAAAGATCTCTTCTTCATTCCTTGAAATTTTCTTCATCTCCTCTCCCTTGTCTGTGGTCAAGTATTCCTCACCTCATAGAAGCTTTCGATGGAGGCCAAATGTTTTCATGTAACTTTCTAAAATCTCCCCAAGGTGGGAAGAATAATTATAACAATTACAGTCACCGCGTATCAGATGCCTACTGTGTCCCAGGCACTGCTCTGGGTTCTAGGCTTATAATAACTCTTGAATTTTGACATCATTGCCCATTTTTCCGGGCGACAAGATAATGATTCCAACATTATCCAACGATCCAGGGAAGTGATCTGCCTGAAGTCACATGGCATGTTGGGGACAGCCTAGATATTTAAACTCAAATCATCTGTCTCCAAAGCCCTCCTGATTTACCTGCCATTCAATCACACTGCTTCCAAGGTCACTGCTGACCCAAAGCACCAGCACTGAGTCAAGTTTTAGGTCCTCAGTTACAACTCTGCGGACCCAATTGACCAGTGTTAAAACAGCTCAGAATAGTTGATCTAAAAGTTGTGACTATGTGACTTAGCCCCTAAGAAAGCAGCCCTTTGTAAACTGGTTGATAAAACTTGAACATACAGGCTCAGCACCTGTAGCTTAGCAGCTAGGGCACCAGCCACATACGCCAGAGCTGGCAGATTTGAATCCAGCCCAGACCTGCCAAACAACAATGATGACTACAACAAAATAGCCGGGCGTTGTGGCAGGTACCTGTAGTCCTAGCTACTTGGGAGGCTGAGGCAAGAGAATCACTTAAGCCCAAGAGTTTGAGGTTGCTGTGAGCTGTGATGCCATGGCACTCTACCCAGGGCTACAGCTTGAGACCCTGTCGCAAAAAAAAAAAAAAAAACCCTTGAATGTGCAGAGCAGAGATCAGCCAACTTCTTCTGTAAAAAGCCAAATAATAATACTTTTAGCTTTGCAGGTCCTATGATCTCTCACAACTTCTGAGCTCTAGTGTCTCAGAGAGAAAGCAGCCGTCAACCGGATATACCTAGTGGATATGTCATAGAACACCTTTCAGCAGCCGGCAGCATGGGTGTGGCCCCTTGATTTGCTGGCCTCTGAAATAGGGGTAAGTTAGACGTGGTGTTTTCTACATTAAGTACATAAGGTAGTCCTCATGATCCCACCGTAAGGGAGGGCCGAGTATTGCCTTTGTCTTAAAGACAAGGAAAATGAATTTCCATAGGCCAAAGAGATGGAGGCACAAGTTACATTAACTATGTTATTAACTATTAACTGTGCCTCTGTAGCCCAGAGCACAAGGAGGTCTTCAGCCTCCCAAGCTGGGCTGCCGTTACTGTTTCTTTTATTTCCCTTTAAAACGAGAAAGTCTTGAAATTAACATTGCTTCAGAATTTCTAGCCCTTCAGGGACCCTCAACTACCCTAAATTCAGAGTGCCTCTCTTTCCTTCTCCAAAGGAGACCACCTATGGTGACCTCTTATACAAAGGTACCAGCAATCAATTTCCCTAAGGAAGTGACAAGAAGTGACAGCTATAAACAGAAGGGGTCATGGTGCTTTGAGAGCTGCCTGGCACATAGCTAGTGATCGATAGTGAATGATTTAAGTGAATGAGTGAAATGGAGTAGGAATGCCAGTTGTGTGGCCTTGGGGTAAGGCAGATAATTAGACAGGAACTGGGGCTTTGAATCAGCCTTGCTTCCCCACAGCCCTGATCTTGCTTCTTATTACACATACAACCTAAGGAAAGTTACTTAGCATTGCTGGACCTCAGTTTCCTTATCTGGAAAAATGCCAATTATGCTATTGCCACCAGAATAAGGTGTTGTGAGGAGTAGATAAACACGTGTGTCAGGCACTCAGCTCAAGTTTTTACTCAGCTCAAGCAGCTGATGGCCGTGTTCAGCATCACTGCTTGGCACCTTTGCCTTCTAAGCTCTCACTGGCTTCCATGCCCATCATTCCCTGTCCTAGAGAGAAGAACCACATCCACTAGTTAAGAGTGTGTAACATATCAGACCACTGAATATGTCAGTGTAACTATGGTGGTGTCTATCACCAAACCCGTCTTCAAAGGCCAAAATTCTAAAAAAAAAAAAAAAAAAAAAACCTCTTAGTTTGAAGTCATAGCAATATTGGAATTCAAAGAATGCAAAAATGATAAATGTGTACCCATCTGGAGAATAAAAGGAGGCAATAACAAATAAAGACAGTTTTATTTACAATGGGTTATAAGACATTTTTTCCACTTTGGGGGTTTGTTGTTATGGAGTTCCATTTTGATAGCCATAATGTTAATTATGAAATAAGAAGAAAAGAACAATGAAAAATTCAATAAAGAGACATTTATAAAAATCAACAATATTTAGTAGGAGAAGAGCATACCATCTTCTAAACTTTCCATCTTTCCTTTCTAAAGTAGGAAATTACTGATAGGATTTGGTGGCTCACACCTGTGATCCTAACACTCTGGGAAGCAAGGTAGGAGGATTGCTTGAAGCCAAGAATTTGAGACCAGCCTGAGCAAGAGCAGGAGAACTGGTTTTTACAAGAAATAGAAAAATTAGGCAGGCATGGTGGCTCATGCCCGTAGTCCCAGCTACCCAGGAAGCTATAGCAGGAGGGTCTTGAGCCCGGGAGTTTGAGGTTGCAGTGAGCTATGATGACACCCCTGAGCCGCTGTACTCTAGCCCCAGTGACAGAGTAACACTCTATTTCAAAAAACAAAATAAAATAAAGGAAATTACTTTATTAGCCTAAGCATTCATGAGATTGCTACTTTGTTAACTTGACCAGAGATTTTGTTAATTGCTTTTTTTTTTTTTGTAGAGAGAATCTCGTCTCAAGTTAATTTCTGCCTTAGTCCCTGGGAACTATACAACAGGCTGCTTAGCTGATTTCTTTTCCTTTCCTCCCATGTTTGGTACTGATTTCCATTCAACAGAGGAGCAGCAAAATAATTGGGCCATTCATAGGAAGTACTGATATCATTTTTATGAGTTATGTCTTGTCAGATTTCATTAGAACTTCCCAGAACAGTACAGATGGACAGTTCTCAGGCACAAGGTCATCCACTTCTTGTTCCAAATGACCAGGCAACTTATTGACAAATTAAGGAGCAGACCTTGAGTTTTCTAAGAGTTCCCTTGTCTTACAAAATGTCTATTCCCACAAAAGAGATTTAGAGAAGTTATTAGAAAAGTGTTATATGTTATTCCCCTTAGGCCACAGAATTCACTTGTTTCCCAAAGAACACCCCATATGTAGTCCGTAGAGTTGGGTTTGCATCCAGCTCTGCCATTTATAACCATATGACCTGCAGAAAATCACTTAATCTCTCTCAGTTTCAATTATCTTAATTGCGCTGCTGGCCTCCCCAATATCATGTATATAAAATGGTTTTTATCATAATTATATATATTTTTTCTGAAACACAAACTGAGCACTGACTCAATGCCACACATTCTGACAGGTGTTTAGGACACTAAACAGAAAGACACAGAACCTGCACTGCTAGAGAAGACAGACACACCGACCATCAGAACAGCAGGCGAGGGGTACTGTGTGGGGAGGGGCATCCGACAACCCCTGAGGACACGGAAGCCTTCATAGGACCTGATGTTTCTGTTGACTCCTGAAAAAGCAGAAGGAAGCAGGAAAGTCTGATCGGTGGGAAGAGTATGGGTGCAAAGAGCCCCACATTTGGGGAGATGGCTTGTGATGCCATTACATCAGGGCTGAGATCCAAGGGAGAGGGGTAGGCATGACGAATATAAGGCTTCAGGGGAAACAATAATATAGATTATTAAGAGTTTAATGGCAAAATGAATAAGAATAGTCCTTAATATTACTGGGCTCTGATTAGATGTGCCATTAATTTTTATATTCCTCTTTATATCATCATTTAGCACAATTTTATTAGACAGGTACTATTATTGTACCCATTTTATAGATGGGCAGAGAGCTAGAGGGTTTAAAATCTTCCCCAGGTCACACAGCAGGTGGTCAAGTAAAGACTCTTAGTTCTGCCTGAGGCCACAGGCTCTACTGCTAACCACAGAGCTCTCCCGCCCCAGCCAAGGGTCTAGGCATCACCGCATGGTCACTGAGGAGCGGGCTGTGGGCAGACTGCGGGTGGGGCCCCTGGTTCCATCTCTTGCTAATACCTGTGTAATCTCCTCTCTCCGCTATGAGCTGGCCTCAACGACCGTTCCCTAACAAACAGAATACAGCAAAGGCGATGAGATACCACTTTCATAATTTAAAATTGTGACTTCCTAACTGGGCACTGTGGTGGGCGCCTACAGTCCCAGCTACTTGGGAAGCTAAGGCAAGAGAATCGCTTAAGTCCAAGAGTTTGAGGTTTCTGTGAGCTGTGACGCCATAGCACTCTACCGAGGGTGACAAAGTGAGATTCTTGTCTCAAAATAAAATAAAATAAAATTGTCACTTCCTTCTAGCTTGCAGACTCCCTTCCTTTTTTTATTTTGATGAAATAAGAGAACATGTTGGAAAGGCCCAGATTGCAGAGAGCTGAGGACAGCCTCTGGGTCATACTGAGGAACAGAGTCCCTTAATTAAAGAGCTCTCCAAGAACTGAATGCTTCCAGCAACTTTAGTGCACTTGGGAGTGGCTCCTTCCCCAGTCAAGTTTTCAGCCAACCCCCCATGCCTGGCCAACTCGACTGCAGCCTGTGACAACCATGAAGCAGATGGGCCTCCCGCTAAGCTGTGCCCAGAGTCGGGACCAACCCAAACTGTGAGATAGCAGATGTGTGTTGATTTAAGTCATTACGTTTGTAGTAATTTGTTACATAGCGATGTGCAAGTAGGATAGAGCCTTTGACAGGTTTAAGTAGAGGAATGATCAAGAACATATTTACATTTATAAAGTCAGTTGTATCAAAGGGCAGAGAGTAGAAGAGAGGAGGAGAGACTGGCCAAGAGGCTATTTCTAAGGGGACCTGACGGTGACCTAAAGTACAGTTGAGATGGTGGGAATGAAGGAAGAGTAGAGACAGTCGAGCAAGAGACCGTGGAGGTGGACTCAGCAGGACACCAGGTCTGACGTGATGGATGGAGCCAGGGACAGGCAGTGTGGAGCTTGAACACGAGAGTCATTGCACTGCCTCACCCAGAGTTTTAGACCTTGTTGCTGTCAGCAGCCACTGAATGCGTGGACCTCGGCAACAGAAGATCCATCGAATATGGATGGGCAGGGAGGGGTTCAGTGCCCAGGGATGAGAAAGAGGTAAACATCTAATTGAGCAACCAATTCTTCTTGAGCACTTACTGTGTGCCAGCTGCCGTGCAATGTGCTGGGAACCTACTGGTGAGGAGGGACACACCTGATCCTGATCCGCAGGAGCTGATGGTCTTACATGTGCTGTCGTGTGAAGGAGGAGGGCACAGGGGAGAGGGTGGCAAGGCAGACAACTCCAAGGGTCAAGAGAGCTGGCCACATGGCCTGCAGGGTATCCCCACATGGCCAGATGGCAGGTGCATGAGGAGATGCTGAGGCTCTTTCCAACAACATCAAAGGTCTCTGTGTGGGTTCCCCTGTGTCCAGGTGCTAGGTTGCTGACCCCTGGACCACCAGCGGCTATGGCCCCATGGCAAGTTCTAATGGGCCATCACTTTCAAATCCAGCCTACAACTATAGCCTTCCCAAATCTCCTCTGCCATGGGTATTTCTCTACCTCCAAGTATTCTGAAGCATTCTTTTGAGTTTGCATTCCCTAAGAGAGGAATTTGGTGCAGGTGCCTTATTTGGGAGATATTTCCAGCAAGCACAGTACAGGAGGGGAGACGTGGGACAGCAAGCTGAGGAAAGCCAGCAAAGCCAGGTGAGTGAGCAGCTGCCCACTGGGAGCCTGCTGAGAGGCTGAGCGCACACCCCAGGACTAGACTCCGCAGGGGCGAGGGAGCCAAGGTCCTTAC
The DNA here is from genome assembly GCA_963574355.1 of Loris lydekkerianus. NCBI lineage: Eukaryota > Metazoa > Chordata > Mammalia > Primates > Lorisidae > Loris > Loris lydekkerianus. Next base: position 24,221 of record CAUYPK010074211.1, read on the forward strand.
CCACCTGCTCTCCTGCATCCCTCACTGAGGGCTATCCCTGAGGCTTTGACCCTCATCTCTTCTGTCTGCCCTGCACAAGAACAGAGTATCCTCCTATAGCCAGAGAGACCCATGATGTCATAAGTGTGTAGGGGAAAAAGTCACAAGTGACCTCTGGGGTACAAGTGTACACCAACCATTATGCTATGGGACTTTTTACTGGGACATCTCTCAGAGAACCAAACACAAGCATCTTGTATCTGTCATCTACAACATTGCCCTGACAAAAAATTCCACCGTTCTCTCCTGCTCATGAATCTCAAAATGATATAGTTCTATCATTTTCTGAAATTATCCTATATTTATAGGATAAAGCATGTGGCTCCCAGTGAGTTACGCAGTGGCAAAACAGGCCGACATGCTATGATTCCAGGCAATAGCAAAGAAAGATTTTTTCCATTCTCTTTCACCATGTTGTTATGGTTAAACATAAGACATTGGTTGGTATTTTAAAATACTGAAAATTACTAGTGCATGCTAATCATTGTCAACAATAACACACTAACCATCTGTGAAACCAGTGCAAGCTTCTGGGGCACGGGGACCCTGTCTCATTCATTGCTGCCTCCCTGGCACCCGTGGCCGTGCCCACACACAGCAGGACTACACTGCCAGTGTGTAGTTTGCTGACTGAGATAGACTTTAGAAGCTTTAAAGGGCTGTGTGTTTGCTTCATTTCACATCAGTCTAATTTTGCTTAAAAATTCTTAGAGTTTCAAACGGACATGTTGAAAATTCACACTTTCATTCACTTTTAATGAGAACTTTGTTTTTTTTCAAGAGTAATCTGCAGGCTGCCTTACAAGTAATTCCACAGCCATCTGGAAGACTTGCGTCGCTACTTAGAAGTGCTAAAAGGGATATATATGGAGTCTGGCTCCCGATGCAATTGGAAATGAGGGAAGCTCGCTTTTGGTGACACATGCCTGCCTTCCTGCCTTCTGTCCTTTCCCTGGAGTCCCCATCGCCACACACGCCTTCAAGTCATATAAATGTGTTAGAGATTTAAGACACTGCTCTTCTTATAAATATATTTTATCAAGGACACTGAAGGAAGAAATACTTATTTCACAAGAATACCTCAGTGATGGGAGCACATCAGGCATAGCAATTCCAGACAAGGAGAGATGTTAAGAACCTGCTCAGCGCTCCAGAAATCATAAGGTATCAGCTGACTGCATCTGCTCATTAGAACAATCCCGGGTATCAATAACAGCATTCAGTGTACACCCTTGGAGCATGTTAACTGGCGCCAGCCACTGTTCGTTGCACTGAAGAAACAAAAATGAGAACTCCATGATCCTAAACTCAGGATGTCCATATAAGGCCCATGATCCAGACAGCCGAGTTTCCTGGGAAAGAAAGAATTGCCAAGATCCAGATACAAACCAAACTGTCTATTTTGAGCATGACTAGGTGGGCAGCCAGAGGGAAGCTCCTCAAGCCCTGCTGGGGTATCTGAGGCCCCTGATGAAGCAGGTAACTGTCAGGCTAAGCCTGGGGACCAAGGAAGCACAGGAGAAAAGGTGGAGATGGCATTGTGGTCCCCTCAGCCGCACACCAGAAAAACAGAACTGGAGAGAGGAAGTGCAGGGCAGGAAGAACAGCAAACAGCCAGCTGCGGTCAGCCCATCAGGAAGAACTCATAAAGGCACCTTTAGGGAACCCAGAGGCTAGGCTACACGGGAAGTTGAGCTCAGCAGTCAGGAACTGATATTCTGGAACTGACATTTCAACCACCAAGGTTGAAACCCCAGCTCTGCACTTCCTCAGCTCCGTGACCTTGAAGAATCAAGTTCAGCTTTCTTTGTTTCAGTTTTCTCATCTCTTAGACGGGGATTATAAGAGACCTACCTTCTAAGAGTGTTGTGGTAAACGAGCTAATGGATTTAAAGTGCTCACATAGTCCCATGACATTACTGTTGGTTATCATTGCTGTCATGAAGAATGTGGACTACCAAGGCAGCGTTGTGTGTCTTTGCATATCTAGTAAGCTTATATTTATGTATTTAGTTATGCATTGAGCAAAAATGTATCAAGGGTGGCTGAATGCCAAACACCAGTGGTTGTGGCTTTTGCTCTCCAGAAGCTTACAGTCTCCTTGAGGGGAGCGGTCAGGAAGACAAGCTGTGTCTGGCTATTGCCGATGTCTGCAAAGGACAGGGTGCAGGGGGTGAGATGTGGCACAAAGCAGGACAGTGCTGGGGGATAGAACAAGGCAGGGCATGAACAGTCAGGGTTGAGAAATACTTTGACATGAGCCTCTGTCTGTGGGCTTTCCTTCAGGGTGTCCAAATCCAAGTGTTTGTCCAACCTAAATGGGACCTTGAGTTAACACAACATGAGCCTGGAATGAGCATGGGGGGGGGGGGGTAAAAAGGAATCACTGGTGTCATCTGATGTTTACCCCAAACACACCCCACCAGCAGAAGCAGCTGGTGACAGCCCAAGGCCTTCCCGAGTGGACAGTGCTGGGGTCAACACAGCAGTGAACTGTTTTATCTGGACAGTCTGGCTTCTGAAGCTCTTGGATAAGGAGGCAGGGACAGAACTCACCAGGTGGGCATCTCAGGAGGAGGGAAATGGAAGAGAATTTATGCCATTCTGCAAAGCCAGGGGACTCTATTTAAAGCCACAAACAAGATCTCATGAGCAAAAAATGCAAAACAGCTCTGAGAGGAGATCATTGATCTCCAGCTTAGGCTGTTACCCTAAGCAGAGGGTGTGGACTGTGTATGAGCCTATTGTGTTCAGTTGGGGGATCACAGGCCAGTGCAAGCCTATTATACTTAGCTCAGCAGACATGTTCCACAGCACCAGGCAAGTCACCACCTACGAGAAGGAGCCCCAAGCCCAGTCAAAAGAAGACTGCACACTCTCCTTTAAGGATATCATGATCCAGCATGTTAGACAAATGTCATACAGCTTCTGACCTTTATGGGAAAGGCTAATGGTCAGTTGGGGCAAACACAGGAAGGGAGATTGATGGAGGGAGGGATGGAGAAAGAGATGGAGAAAACTGCAACACATTTGGGTATGTCTCCTCTCCCCAGTTAAGTGGAAAATTCTTGGAGGCCAAGAATCACATCTGACATTCCTAACTGCCCCTCCCTGGCTCTGGCCAAGAGGCTAAGCACATTATAATCCTTAAAACTACTTACTGAATTTAAGGTAGGAAACTCTCCCCTGTGCAGAAGCCTGACTTTTGCACACAAACAGCCCAAAAGAGGAAGCTGATAATACACATGTTCCTCTTCCAGATGATGAATATTTTTTCCCTTGAGAATTTTTTTTTTTTTTTTTTTTTTCAGTTTTTGCCGGGGTGGGTTTGAAACTGCCACCTCTGGTATATAGGACCAGCCCCCTATTCCCTTGAGCCACAGGCGCCACCTTCCCTTGAGATTCTTTGTTGATTCTAGCTCATCAGCTATTTTAAGAACCAGATTTATCATCTTTGTTCAAGATCCTAAAAGATTCTGAGAGTCCCATCCTTCTCTTTTATTACCTTCACACATCCTATCCTCGGGCCTAATTCAAGAAAAGAGCGCAATTGGATGTGAGGTCACTGTCCTATGCAAGAGCTCTCTCTTTTTTTTTTTTTTTTTGTCTATTTTTTTATTATTAAATCATAACTGTGTACATTAATGCAATCATGGGGCATTATACTGTTGTTGTTGTTTTTCTTTTTTAATTATTTTTGGGGATTCATTGAGGGTACAATAAGCCAGGTTACACTGATTGCATTTGTTAGGTAAAGTCCCTATTGCAATCATGTCTTTGACACATTTTCATCACACTGGTTAATATAGCCTTCCTGACATTTTCTTAGTTATTGTGTTAAGACACTTATATTTTACATTTACTAAGTTTCACATGTACCCTTGTAAGATGCACTGTAGGGGTAATCCCACCAATCACCCTTCCTCCGCCCATCCTCCCCCCAACCTCCCCTCCCTCTCCCTCTTCCCCATATTCTTAGGTTGTAACTGGGTTATAGCTTTCATGTGAAAGCCATAAATTAGTTTCATAGTAGGTCTGAGTACATTAGATACTTTTTCTTCCATTCTTGAGATACTTTTCTAAGAAGAATATTTTCCAGCTCCATCCATGTAAACATGGAAGAGGTAACGTCTCCATCTTTCTTTAAGGCTGCATAATATTCCATGGTGTACATATACCACAATTTATTAATCTATTCGTGGATCGATGGGCACTTGGGCTTTATTCATGAGTTAGCAATTATGAATTGGGCTGCAATAAACATTCTGGTACAAATATCTTGGTTATAATGTGATTTTTGGTCTTCTGGGTATATACCTAGTAGAGGAATTATAGGATTGAATGGCAGTTCTATTTTTAGATCCCTAAGTATTCTCCAAACATCTTTCCAAAAAGAATGTATTGATTTGCATTCCCACCAGCAGTGTAGATGTGTTCTCTTTTCTCCACCTCCACACCAACATCTCTGGTCTTGGGACTTTGTGATATGGGCTAATCTTACTGGAGTTAGA
>CAUYPK010074215.1:0-29298 GCA_963574355.1 Loris lydekkerianus
GAAGGATGCAGGGAGAGATGCAGGGAGGGAGAAAGGGAGGGAAGGATGCAGGGAGGGAGGGAGGGATGCATGGAGGGAGGGGTGCAGGGAGGGATGCAGGGAGAGAGGGATGCAGGGAGGGAGGGGTGCAGGGAGGGATGCAGGGGGGAGGGGTACAGGGAGGGATGCAGGGAGGGAGGGATACAGGGAGGGATGCAGGGAGGAAGGGATACAGGGAGGGAGGGAGGGATACAGGGAGGGAGGGAGGGATGCTGGGAGGGAGGGATGCAGGGAGGGAGGGAGAGCAGGAGGGATTCTGGGAGGGAAGGAGGGAGGGAGGGATTCAGGGAGGGAGGGAGGGGTGCAGGTGACAAATGTGCTCTCCTCTCAATGTTACCCTATGTTTAGCATCTGACCAGCACGTTAGTGATTTCTTTGTGTTTCTAGTTCCTTTCTTGCACAGATCCATTTTACACGCATGGGGTTTGTTGTTTCTGGAGCATCAGGACTTTCAGTGGGTTCATCTTTTCTATATGCATTGACAACCGTCCACAGCTCTGCTGACATAGAATTCTCATTTCCCTGTCTCATTACCCACACTTGGCTGTAAGAAAGAGTTTTTGAACAGTCACTCACTTACCCTTCCAGATTAGTTACCATGGCACCGTCTAATCAAGGAGCCAGGGTTTAGCAAGAGCATCGTCTTGGGGTCAGCGGGCTCTCCCTCTGCTTGGAAGGAGGCGGGGATGGCACTGTGACAGGTGAGCCTCCTGGGAGAAGCCAGTGGGGCCTGGCGGGCAGACCTGACAGGTGAGGCAGAGGCGGGGACAGCCTGGGGAACCTGGCCCTCCTCCTAAAAAAGGAGATGAGCTGAATGTTGCCGGTTCCCAAGGAAAATGAGACTCACCACTTCAAGACTCGGTTTGCTAGGATGCTGCCTTCTTTCTTTCTTAACCAGTTTAAAGCAGGACACTTGCTGTCAACAATATCTTATGAGTCATTATTGTCGTATTTTTAGACTTGAAAAGACATGATGAATTTGTGATCAGAAATTAGAGGCCAGCAGCTTAGAGTTAGTTTTCCGTACATTGGGAAATGGACTGATTTCCTCAGATGTAAGTCCCAGAAAGAGGTCAGGACAGTGGGGATGTGTGAGCAGGGATGGGAAATCAATAGCAAGGGGAGAGGTGGAAGGAGATGGGGGATTTCAAGGGCAACAGGCCAAACCCAAGAAGTTGTATTTTCCAAATTTCTGACTCAGTCAAGGGCAGTTAAAGAAAATACCCTTGACCACTATGTCTTCATTTGTGTGTAGACCATCAGATAGCTCACATTTATGACTATATGACATTTTGTTTGTACTTTTCTCTCTGAACATCCATTTTTGTCTATTGAGTTATTTTTGAACAGTTATCTTTCTGTGGCATAGGGTATAGTTTTCTTACCAGGGCATGAGACCACAGACACAAAGCAATCTGCTGCAACCAGGTCCCCTGAGACAAATAGAGGGCAGTATGGGCACACTGGTACTCCAGGGCTCAGCCAGACCAAGGACATGGACTGGTCATCAAAGCCAGAGCAGGCAAAAGAGCACCTGTCTAGGGAGTTGAGTAATGTCTGCAGAGTGGAGGGGCTCAAGGGACCAGTAGGTTGTTAGAGAACACTCCTCTCGCTGCCTCCACTGAGGATTCTGAAGGGCAGTGCACTTGACCTCCCAGGGCCCTTGGCCCTGAGTGAGGATGGATTTCATTAAACAAGCATGATTCTTTCCCAGATGGGCAGGCGTGACCAGCCTGGGTTAAAGCCAGGCTAAGGGCTTCCTAGGCCCCTCATCTTGGCTCTCTGGATTTTATTACTTTTATGGCAAGAAGATTAGAAAGTATTACTCCAAGGAAAAGTCCTCTTCTCTATGGCTCAGAGCAGAGCTGGCTGGAGCAACGCACCACCATTGAGGAGCTGGAGGCCAGTGGCAGCCCCAGGCCCATCTACTCCACCAGCCTCCACGTGTTCACAGGAACTCCCAAAGGGAGAAAATGCAGAGGGATGATGACCCAAAGTCAAGTAAAAAAGGCAGGACCAAAAAAGCCCAGAGCTTCTAACCTCTTGGCTCTTTACCCCATGAGTTTCAGCTTGATCACGGCAACCTGAGAAGGTCATTGACCTGACCCATATTGGTGCCCCATCCTCAGAGACAGAACAGAGAGGGAGCCTTGAAGTGCTCAGCCGGAGGTGACCTGAACAGCAGGACTCAACCTCCAATGGTCAGATGTGCCTTTGTTCCCTTCCTGAACCCTTCATGCCTGCCTGCTGTTTTATATAAAAATTCTAATACAGAATCATTGCAGCCATCCTTACAGGATAAATATCATTATTTTTGTTTAATAGATGGAGAGGTTAAGACAGAAAAGATTAAGGAATCTGTCCTAGGTCAGGTGGCGTAGGATGCCCCCTCCAAAGCCCACGTTCTCCTTTCTCCATGCTGCTTCCAAGGGGGTATGAGCAGAGAAGAGGCAGAGCTTCTAAGGAGCATTTCCTACCTAAGCCAAAAATAGCTTCAGCCCTTCTGTGCCATCCAAGAACATCATTATGCATGCCCTCCATTGGAATGTGCCCCATTTCAGCCCCACTCCTTGAAGTATGTAGGTTTGTCCACTCCTGGACCAAATGTCCCCAAACAGCTGTTTATTTACTGGCAGTTTCCCATCCGGTACAGCCTGTTATAGCCTGTACTCAGCAGCTTTCAGTATTTTCAGTAATTTCCTGCATGGCTGCTGTGAACAGGCCTGGGGATTGCTCTGCTGTTCCTATGAGATGTTCATGAAAGCTTTTTACTTCTCAGAAACCTCTTCTCTGACTTCAGTACTTAACTATCCTCTGAAGAGCTTGATCCCCAAACACTCAATTTCCTCATCACAGAGGTGCATTCTCTCAACAGCTTACTGACCAAATTGGGCTTACTTACTAAACTGTATATTATTTAAATTCTACATTTTAAATTCACAGAAAAGATGCAAAGATAGTGCAGAGAGGTCCCCTATGATCATCTTCTAGCTTCTCCTAATGTTAACATCTTATGTATGTAACCATGGTAGGTACATTTGTTAAAACTAAGAGATCAATACTGATCGTACATGCACTTTTTATATGCTATAGGATGTGAACACTACAGTATGTAATCGCTATTTTCTGATTTTCTAGGTGATCTCATTTGCATGCAATGTACTCTAGAAGCCAATTTCCTCTTGATATCTAAGGTTATGAAGCTCTTTTAAAAAGGCATTCCACTTCCCTCTTCCTCAGTGAAAGGTTAACAGCAAAACAAATCCAAATGTTTGGTTTTGTCTTCTTTATTTTAGGGCTGAATTAAGAGGAAAAAAAATCAAATGTTCTTATAACAAAATAATAACAAATATGTAATTGCACCATGACTGCTTTAATTTTTATATCGCGTTTTCAGGCTTGCACCCCCTGGATAAATTCTATTTATGTAGTAATGGAAGAATAAATGTATAAGATGCTGGTGCATTAATTTCATTTGACTCAGTGGATAAGATCCATCCTGCGATTTCTTTCCTCCTTAGATTTCAGAAATGTGGAGCCCAGCCTTTGGGAAGTATGGTTCTTTCTAAGGAAAAGGTTCCTTCTTATCAGAAGGATTGATAAGGTTCTTTCTTATCCTCCAAACAGAGGATTGATAAGGTTCTTTCTTATCAATCCTCTGTTTAGCACAGGTGTAAACATCCATAGAAGATCAATAAACCGAAGAAGGTGGAGAACAGGAGTGCTAGGAAGAGAAAGTTTTTTTATGAGAAGACATGGGGGAAACTCAAATGCATATTACTAGTGAAAGAAGCCATCAAGGAAAGGGTACATTCTCTGTGAGTCCAACTCTGCACCATTCTGGTAAAGACCAAACTATGGAGACAGTGAAAAGATAAGTGGTTGCCAAAGGTGAGGGGATGACAGGCTAAGCCCGGAGGATTTTAGGGCCATGGAACCACCCTGTATGACACTGCAATGGTGGATGCATGTCAGTGTACATTGGTCCAAACCCATGAATGTCCATCAAGTGTGAGCCCTACTGTACATGGGGACTCTGAAGGATAATGACATATCAGTGCAGGTTCACTGATGTAGCAAATGTGCCCCTCTGGTGGTGGGTGTTGATAAGGGGAAAGCTGTGCATGTGTGGGAGCAGGAGGTATGTGGGGATGTCTCTGTATCTTCGGCTCAACTTTCTTGTGAATCTAAAACTCTCCTATCATATACCGTTTAATAAATTCTTTTTTTTAAGAGTGAATAAAAAAAAAAAAAAAATCAGTTAAATGACCTTGGGAGAAATCCAAGTGATAGAAAGCAAGGTAAGAGGGAAATCAAGAAACCAGGAAACCAGGATGTTAGGTGAAGTCCTCTGGAAATGAATTCTGAGAGAGAGATTTGGGGAGGCCTCAGGAATAGCCCTTTAAGGAAATAAAAAGAACAGGATGGATGGAGAGAGAAGTGGACTGTGCTTCTGCTACAGGGACTCAGCCACCCCATCGGTAGCCCTGCAGCTGGGGTGGCCTTTAGAGTGTTCCCAAACTGAGATGGGGTTCGGTCCACCCCAAGCAGCCCTTGGATGCAGATTGTCCTTGGAAAGCAGGTGTAAATTTGGTCAAGTCAGTTTTCTCCATCTGAGGGCAACTTCCGGGCTTGGGCTGAGCGCTGAGCTGTCAGCTAGCAATACATTTGGTAGCTGGAGCAAAGAGGTCCTTGGTCCTGCAGAAGGAACCTGGGTGGCACATCAGAGCATCTATTATGCACAGTATCCTCAAATCTAAGAGGAGAGAATGTTTCAAGAAAGGAATAGCCAATAGAATGCAGCACTTCTGCAAGGTGGAGTTAGAAGAAGATACAGATATGGCAAAAGAAGGTCATTGGTGATCTCAATCAGAGCAATTTAGTGGAACTGGGAGGATGCAATTCCAATAAAGAGATCTAGAAGAGAATGGATGATGAGGAGATGGAGATGGCAATACAAAGAATTTTTTGAGATTTTTACCAGTCAAGAGGAGCAGAGAGATTGGGTGTTAAATGGAAAGAGATGTGGGGTCAAGAGAGATTTGGTATTTGCTCTAAGTTGGAAGACTCTAGAGTGCATTTGTTTGCTGACAAACAAAATGACATGAATAATGGGGGAACTGAGATGCAAGAAAGGGCGGGGGTTGTTGGAAGAGTCATGTCCTTGAGCAGGTGAGAAGGACTAGGGTGCAGGGCTCAGTTGGATGAGATGGCCTTGGAAAGGGCCAGGTGACAGTGCTCGCTTCCAGGGGGAGGAGGTGGCTTTACCTCCTTGTCCATATTTGTTAAAGTGGGGCCAGTCCCAAAGGGAGCCATCAGGAGTTTGTAGCAAGGATTAAGAAACAGAGGTCAGCCTAGAAATGCCTCTTGAATGGTGAGTGGAATTCGGGCACTAAGGAGTGGATACTGTTCACCCCCATATATTCAGCGAAGCAGATAGAGCATGGGGTGGAAGTGTGCAGAGTTGAGAAATGAGACAGGCTTCTGGTGACTGCAAGTCCAGGCCCTCCCTGAGGCCTACCTCTTTACTACTTCATCTTTGCTTCGAATGTCCCTTTCTTGCTAAATTTAGTGGTACTGAGATACTGAACTTTTGCAACCAGAGTCTTCTCTATGATATGGAGCAACGCCTGCCTGATAGGCAATTAGCCTCAGGCCAAACACCCAGAGACACTGTTGATTATGGGTCAGCTTCAGCAGTGCCTGCTACGTGACTCAGGCCCTGGGCTACTGATATTGCCCAAAAAGGTTCCTTCTAGTGCCATTCCATTAGTAAAAAGAACATGTAAAACCTGAGGAACAGTTAAGATAAATATGATCTATTGACCTCTTTGAAGACTAGACAGAAACATAAAGCAAGACAGGACACTGATTTTAATGCCCACTATTACAGCTTTTTAAAAGAAAAACACACACATTTGGGAAAAAGATGGGGAGAATATGCCAAAGTAGTGGTAGTAGTCACGTGTTAGGTTAATAGGATCATGTGCGTATCCCCCTCACTTTCTTTATTTTAATTTTAAGATGTGGCTACATTATGTAGACAATTTAAAATAAAATAACTTCTTCTTAATGCTCAGACCTGAGAGTTGAGGTGTTTTCCAAGAGGCCTCCCCCCGATTCATCACAGATCACCTAGGTAAAGGAAAGAGTTACGCAAGCATTGGGGCCAGAAAAGGCCATTAGAGGAAGTGGTTGTTCAAATCAAAGGTGACACCCACCTCCTACCTGGGGACATGAATTACGGTCCCTTAATAAAGCCCAAGATAAGAACTGGGTGGCCACTTGAGCACAGTCAGGTCTCGCAGCCTGTTCCCATTATTGGATACTGCCCTAAATAGCTGTGACCTGGAAGAAAAGGCTGGCTGTGTCCTCCAGGTGGGCACACGTGGCTGGTTCCCTGATGGGCACCATCCCCCCCACCCTCCACTCTCACCTATTCTCTGGACCTCCCTCAACATCAGCCCTTAAATCTCCAGGAGTTATTACGAACCACACTGAGCACTGACCCTGAACTTCATCTTTGCTAAAAGCACCCACATTAATTTAATGAGGATTCGCTCTAACCCCCCAGGGAGCTCAGTTTCCAGGTTGTCCTGAGACTCTTATTTCACAGGGAGGTGCAACAGGGCATTACATGGCTTGCTCAGGGACCGGCTGGCACACCCAGAGTGGGAACTTTGTGTTCCTGTGGCTCAGAACTCTTCTTAGCTCACTGAACCCAGTCAATGCTTAGGAGTAGGGGGAGGATTTGTCACCCATGCTCTCCCCAAGTGAGTAGTCATGCTTCCCCACACCTGCTGGTGCCCTGAGCTTCCTGGTGTTACGAACCAATGGAGCTCTGTGCACCCCTACAGCTGAAACAGAGGCCGAGGAGGAATGGACGCTATGGGGTTCAGGTTCATCAAACTGATGAGTCACCAACTCCAGAGGCTAGAATAGCAATTAGCGATTGGCCTTGTGTTTGTGGATAGTAATTTGCTAAGGCAGATAGACGCATGCTTGCAGTAATGCTGCCCAGACAGTAAAGAAAGGCAGGCGGGAATAATGGGAAAGGAGATCCCCTCCTGCAGAGGATTGGAGCTAGTTATCACAAAAAGAAGAGGAAGTTTACTCACTTTATATAAAATACTACGATTTAGCGAGTGATACTACATACAGACCCTGGGCTAGGTGGTAAGCACAGCCTTGGGAGCTGGATGTCCCATGGGTCAGCACTCACCGTCAGGAACCAGGGATGCTGCTCCTGTGGGCTGATGGCTTGGTACAGCCCCAGGGGAGGGTTTGGAGCAGTCTGTGGATTCCTGCAGGTCCAGATAAAGGCAAAAGGCAGGTACAGAAGTCACATCCATGGAGGGGTGCCAGAGGTCCCACTACCAGTGGCTACAAGGCAGAGAAGCCAAAGGAATTAGCTGGGCTGCATGGCCTCTTACCCACCTTCCTCCCAGAAGCCACCCTTGACTCTCAGGATTATGGTAAGCTCCCCTGCTACATACTCAGATTGTCATTGCAACAGTGAGTGTGCTGGCTTGCTGGTCTGTTTCCATGACAATAGGGATGCAAGAGGGGTTCTCTTTAAGGTCACCATTGTGTCTCTGCCTTGTACTAAGTAGAATCTCTTAAATATTTAGTGAGCTAATAGCTCCAAAGCACTTACCACATCCTAAGGATGTGAATAGTTAGGTAATTATTCCTTGACTGTCTTCTTTCTAGTTTGACTATAAATCCAAGAGCACAGGAGCCTCCTTCATTTTGTTCCTCATCACATGTATCCTTGGTACAGTATTGAATGTGATAGAAACCAATATTTCACATGGTGGAAATAAATAATAAATGAATAAATAAACATGAGCAAAGGTCCAAAGATCTAGATGTGAAGAGGGAAGGGAAGACAAGGCTGACAGGTTAGGAGTTAAATACATCTAAGAATGGAGTCAGCTGAGAAGAAAGTGAGAAAGTCCAGGACTTTGATATCAATGGGTGTGGGATGCCCAGAACCCCTGCTGGAGGTATGGACCGGGTGGTGTGTGTGATTTAAGGAACAAGGAAGGCAGGCAACTGTATTAGAGATGATTAACCAAGTTCAAGAGCCTTTTTGTTCTAGAAGAAAGCCCAGCCATTTATTTTCTCCTCTGCAGTGTATAAAGCTGCAATCCCTTTCTGTTGTGTGAAGAAATCTTCAGCTCCTTAAATGGAAAATGGCTTAGCTACCAGCTGGATTCACATGTAAGGGTGGATCTCAGACTCTTGCCTGGGAGATTGAATGCCTCTTGCTGAATCCCTGAATCACAAAGGCCTGACTAGTTATGATGCCACCTTCACATCTGGTAGGTAGAGGGCCTAGGATGCATCATTTGGGGCTATTTCTGCTGGAACTTCTAATCCCTCTTTTTCCCAGGTATGAGTGCAAAAAAGTTCAGGAAGGGTTCACAGCAGGATGACACGAGTAGATGAGGCCCATCTGAAAAGCTATTTGAGATATCTCTTATCTCTCAGTTTGCAATAAATCTCTCCCTGAATAGCTAGATGATACTTGCTGGAGTTGGCTGCAAGCATAGGGACTCTTCCCAAAGTTAAGAAAATGCAGAAACAGTGTGAATATTCAGGAAGGATAAACCAAGTTCCAGATGGGAATTGCAGGAACAGTCTTTTTCTGGGCTACCTCTTCCTCCTTTCACTGCCATCCTAAAACTTGTGGTAATGAACTGCTTTTATGAAATTCCTTCCTGTCCCAAACTTATGCTTCCCACCCTGCTGGTTGCCAAAAATGGAAGGGAGAACACTAAAATTTTAAAGCAGCTGCCTGGCCCCAACCATAACACACACACACACACACACACACACAAAAAAAAAAAAACAAAAAAAAAAACAAACAAACAAAAAAAAAACACCCCTAAGGCACATTATCCTTATTTAGTATACAAAAAGGGGGGAAAAAGTCAGGCTTTAGTAATGATCAATCTTATTGCTTGGTCAATTCATTTATATGGTGACATATTTTTATTTTTATTTTTTTTGACGGATAGATTTTTAAATCAAGGCTCATAGTTCAACTTGCCTGCCCTGTAATTCACACAGTCTTGTTGCAAAAATGTTTTTATTCACTCATAACTTGTATGGCTCCTTGAAAGGGTAGAGGTGGCATCTACTGTGCCCAACTCACCCATAGTACTTTTCATTTTATTTGTACTAGTTTTACCAGTCCTTGGGGAGAATATGTGGGTTCTTAGGAACATTTTAAGGTACATAAAAATCCAGAAATGTAAAATCTGCGTGGACAGAAACAAATGAAGCCCTCCCAGTAACACTGATAATCCTAGCAAGTTGAAACTGGCATGGGTGAATCAGAAAAGACGCTGTTAACAGTGAACAGTGGTTCTTAGAAGCAAAACAATGGGTCATACCACAGTCTGTCTCAAAACTTTTCTAGTGATCCATGTAAACCAAAATTTCTTCTTCTATGCCTGTGTGGGTGGATGGTGGGTGGGTGACTGTTCTGTTTAGTACTTTAGTCCAAGTCATCCAAGAAAAGTTTCAAGATAAATTTCCTTACTTTACTTTTCAAATGTCACCCATGTTGGGCTTCTCTATCACACGAGTAGCCTAAAAACAAAACGTTGGGCTTCCATAGATTGCACTGAGCTGATTTTAAGTTGTCTAACTTGGCCTTAATCACAACCAAAGAATGTATAACAACAACAATTGTTTCGTGTTTTATAGTAAGTTGTTTACATGTTCATTTAAATAACAGGGTCATGTTTTTACTTAAATATAGGATATGAAATACTATTTCCAGGCAGGAATAGAGAGTCATTCCCAAACTTGTAACTCTTTAAAACAACCTCATTCTATCAATAACTGGGCCCCAACACGTGCTGACATGCTGCAGGCAGGCACAGTTGCAGACTCATACTACTGTCACACTCCTGTCCTGCATTCAGCTTCTGAGTATGGGTTGGTCACTTTGCCCTTCTGGATTACCATTTCCTTCTGTGGCACATACGATGACTGCAGATGGCAGCTTCTAAGGCCCCTACTAGTCCTGAAGTGTTAAAGATACTTTAAACTTGGAGGAAATTTCAAAGCATCTTGTCCAGGACCAAATCTAGCTTACTACCTGATTTTTTACATCTCACAAATTAGGAATGGGTTTCCTAATTCCTAATTTAAAAGAAAAAATATATATATATATATAATATATATTTAAATGTGATCCTTACTTCCGAAATTCTTTAGCTATTCTGTTCAATTATTTTTTATTTTTTTATTCATTATTTATTTTATTTTATTTTTGAGACAGTCTCAGTCTGCCACCCTTGATAGAGTGTCATGGCATCATGGATGACAGCAACCTCAAAGTCTTGGGCTTAAACAACCCTCTAGCCTCAGCCTCCCAAGAAACTGGGACATAACACCTGGCTAGATTTTCTATTTTTAGTAGAGATGGGGTCTCACTCTTGTTCAGGCCTGCCTCTAACTCCTGAGCTCAAGTAGTCTACCTGCTTTGGCCTCTTAGAATGCTAGGACTACAGGGGTGAGCCACTGCATCCACCCTTTTTTTTTTTTTTTTAAGAGATATCAGGATAAAGTGCACTAGCATGACCACAGCTCACTATAACCTTAAACTCCTGTCCTCAAACAGTCCTCCTGCCTCAGCCTCCCAAGTAGCTGGGTCTACAGGCCTGAACCAACATGCTTGGCTTACATTTTTAAATGATGGGAAAAAAATAGCATTTCATGAAACACAAAAATTATATGAAATTTATACTTCAGTGTCTAGAAATAAAGTTGAATCGGAGCGCAGCCATGCTCACCTGTGTATTGTCTGTGACTGCATTCACACGACCGTGGCAGTGTCGAGTAGTTGCCGTGGAGACTGTGTGGCCCATAAGCTTAAAATACTATCCAGTCCTTTACAATAAAAGGTTGCTGCCCCCTGATCTAGTCCAGCAGCTTGGCAGATGAGAAAAGCAAAGCTCAGAGTAAACTGATTTGGCCAAGGTCCTGGTTCATAAAATCAAAGACGAAGCATAATTAATAGGAAGAAAGATGCAAATGGCTATTTAAAAACATCCAAAGGGCCAGAAACAATGAACAATAAACAAAAATGAAGGATGCAAAAGTATTGCTTCCTCAAACGCCAAAGGATGATGCTTTGTACAGGAGATAAGGACAAAGACATTATGAAAGCCTTGGAGCACCCCACATTCATTTGTGTGGAAGAACTGATATCTTTTTAATCTGGAATCAAATTACAATGAGTTGAGAAAGATTTGGGAAGTGAATAGATTACATCAGAAATGGCTCAAGATTCTTCATGCTGATAAGACTCCAGGAAACCCATATCCAAATTCACTGAAGGAAATGGAGATGGACATTAGCAACGCTTTAGTGGGTCTTTTTAAAAGCACAGGCCTGGAAGGGGCGAGTGAGGCCATGCTACTTCTGGAGAAAGGAAGCCTGGAATAGGTTAGAAGTTTCAGTCAGATGGAGGCCTGGGGTTAGAAAATCTTAAAGCCCTTTATGTCACAGAGCCTTCCTCCACTTAGGAAAGCTAGCCTTGTTCAGAGAGCTTGGCCCTTGCTAATGACAGGCCTCGGATCCTGGCAAGATGTTATGTAGGAGCAAAATAAATGTTGAGTTGGTAATAACATATCAGTTTTAGAAAGGTTTCGATGCACGGCACCTGTGGCTCAGTGAGTAGGGCGCTGGTCCCATATACCTAGGGAGGCGAGTTCGAACCCAGCTCCGGCTGAACTCCAACAAAAAAATAGCCAGGTGTTGTGGCTGGCGCCTGTAGTCCCAGATACTTGGGAGGCTGAGGCAAGAGAATTGCCTAAGCCCAAGAGCTGGAGGTTGCTGTGAGCTATGACACCATGGCACTCTACAGAGGGTGACAAAGTAAGACTCTGCCTCAAAAAGAAAGAAAGAAAGAAAGAAAGAAAGAAAGAAAGAAAGAAAGAAAGAAAGAAAGAAAGAAAGAAAGAAAGAAAGAAAGAAAGGTTCAGACAACTTCCATAGCAAGGATGCCTTTGCCTAGGAAGTTACTGGTGGCGTATAATAAATATTTCAAGCTCAGGCATATATGAGGGAAAGATGAATCTGTTCCGACATCCAAATTGTTGTCTATTCACTAGATGCCAAATACTACTCCTATGAAAAGGGATGTAAGTCATTAAAATATAAAATTGAACTTGCCATACAGGATTTTTCCTGGAAAGTCAGATTATTGACAACATACAATATGCTTGCTGCTGAGTCAGTGAGTATCAGATGGTTACTATCTACTGGTAAGCTTAACTCAATTGTGAACTGCCTGGGATTGCATTCAAAAGCCTCTGCTAGAATTCTCATGTGACCTTGGACAGGATGCTGAATCTCTCAAGCCTCATTGTCATCTTCTGTAATAATAATAATGATAACAACAGTAGCATCTATATTGTGGGTTGCTGTTAGTAGTTAAACAAGACTGTAGAGGCAAAGTGCTTAAGAGATATTGAGCATTAGTCAGCACTCGTTAAGTGCCCACTGCTCACAGTCACTGTGCTGTAGAGAATAGTAACTAGCCTGGATCGGAGTGCGGACGGCTCTAGATGGGAGTCCCAGCTTCACTACCAAGTAGCCTCATAAATGAGTAAATCACTTCAACTCTTTGCACTTTGTGGCTTTTCCACTATAAAATAATAATTATAGTTACTATAAAGGGCTGTTGTGAGGATTAAATGGGGAGAAGTATACTTACAGTGCTTGGGAGAATTTCCAGCACTTAGTTATCACTATCATCATCATCAACACTATTACTTACTGGTTCCCAGTACAGGATCCTTAATACAGGTTGTCTTGAGAAATATCCTGAGGACAGCCTGCAGCACAGTAAGCCTGCTACAAGATGCATACTTGGCACATAAGGTATAGCGTTTTCACATAAATAATTTGATCAAATGAAATTACTCCAGGAAGTTAGACAGTCAAGGTGAAGGCTCCAGGACGCTCATCAAAAACAACCCCAGAGACAGCCCTGCCCACCCCAAGGCCCTCCAGGCAGAGCCCAGAAGGCAGCGTGTGTGTCCTGGCTCCTGTGATTCCCTTGGATTCAAAATCACAGTGTTCTTGCTTTTTGTTTTCTCTCCTCCTCTCTGCTAAATTCTGTTATCCTCATCTCCTATCAGGCTTCTCGCATTTGGAACACATGACTACCACGTGGCCTGTGTTCCAGCTAAAACGCCTATCTCATCTTCTCTGTCAGCGATAAGATAAACGCCTTCTGAGGAAAGGGCTTTAATATCTGGCCCAATCTCCCATCTTCGTTTGTGGAGCTGGAATGTTTCCTACCATTAACAGATTTGTTTACTTATCTGATACTCCCCAGATTAAATTGCCAGTTTCCACACTGATGGCTGGACAAGCCTGCTCTCCTTAGACGCGCTCCCTCATACTCTCTCTCAGCTGCTGACTCCTTCACAATGAACAGAAGGCGGCCAGTCTGCTGAGAGGAATTAGGAAAACAGGTGCTGGACATATCAATGGTGTGTTGTTTAGCACAAATACTGATAAGGTTGAGGTGTCATTTCAGTAAGATTTATCAAGAACTGAGGGGGCTCTTCTCCCAAATAAGCCAGATAAGAAGACTTGGCTTTCTGTCTGTTTCCCCACGTGCCTATAAGGGTGGGACACTAGGGAATTAACATCACAGGTAACTCAAGGCCATGCACGCATCCATCGGTTCTTTTCTATAGGGATCACTTCTTCTCACCTCTTTATTTTACTGAGGAAGAAATCAAGGAGTCGGCTGACATGCCCCCAGTCTTGGAGCAGAATTCTAGCTCAGCTCACCTGATTCCCAGCCCACTGCCCTTTCTTCCTGGTAGCCTTTGTTGCCTTCCATGGTTGTGGCTAGAATGGATTCTCCTTGGCATCTTTACTTTTGGTTCTGTGCAACCACAATTCATTTGGGGTGAACCTAATCTGTCTTCTTACCCTTGGGTCCCAGCTAATATCTAATCTTCTCTGTGCATGTCATTCTCTGCAGACCCAAAGCTTTCTCCCAGTGGTTTGTGGTCAGAACAGATGCTTATTTGGAATGAAGGACTGGGCTTCCCAGATCCAACTGGCAGCAGGTTTTGTAGCAAGGAGAGTGAAGTTGCTACATGTTCCCTTAGCATGGGTAAGGTCCAGAATCCAAGTCCCAGTAGAAAAGTTCACTGTAAGCTGGATCAGAAACCAAGCAGGCCCCAGGGCCTGGGACCACCAAGAACCCCCTCCTCAGCAGCCAGAGTCCTGAAGGCAGTCTGATGAGTGCCCTGTGCCTTTTACCCATGGGTTCAATAGGTTGAGTCAAAGGGTGAATATCAGGATTGTGTCCCCAGGAACCACTGATATTGGGCTGCAATGGTGTATACAAAGTGGGTGACCAAGGACAGGAGCCCTGAGGGAAATGTGGGAAACCAAGGTGCAAAGTGTGTCAGAAAAGTAGACAAGAGGGGTTGGGCGCGGTGGCTCATACCTGTACTCCTAGCACTCTGGGAGGCTGATGCCAGTAGATTGCTTGAGCTCAGGAGTTTGAGACCAGCCTGAGCAAGAGGGAGACCTCATCTCTAAAAAATAGCCAGACATTGTGGAGGGTGCCTGTAGTCCCAGCTACTCAGTAGGCTGATGCAAGAGGATTGCTCAAATCTTAAGAGTTTGAGGTTGCTGTGAGCTATGAGACCATATGAGTCTACCGAGGGTGACTGAGTGAGACTCTGTCTCAAAAAAGAAAGAAAACTAGACATGAGTTCTTGGAGAATGTTTGTGAGTGCAAGTCAAGATCATGTGGGCATCTCGTGTAAGCCTTTCAACAGTTCTTGGAAGTACATGCAGTTCTTCCCATTTTAAAAGCCAGGAACCTGAGACTTGGAAAATTTATTCACCAAATTCTCATAGCTAGTAAGTATGAGAGTCAAAACTGGAGCCTAAGATCTCTGACTCCACATACAGCTCATGTTCTGTCCAGGTCACCATGACACTTTCTAGAAAAGTCCATCTACACTCACCAGAGAACTTTGACTGCCATACATGCCATTCTGTAACGATGCAGCCAAGCTGCAGACCTAAGAATGGAAGGTCACCACTGATCACACTGCTCAATTTCAAATACATTGATTTTCTTTGCCACAGAGGTTCTCAAATCATGGCCTGAGCGGGGCCTCAGGGACCTCAAAGGAGACAGGGGAGGATGGGTAAAGACCATGTCTGTCTACAATCAACCCCCACCACCCCACCCCTTCAACAGGCACTGCTCACTCCTGTGAGTCAAAGTCATATTCTTTAAGAGGGGTTAGACAACCTTTGCAGATGCTCCAGCCAAGGTTCATCACCTTGCGTGAGAGGGAACTCACAACCAAAGTGGGCTCCAGGCTCCTCTAGAGCTAAGCAGATGAAGATATCTGGACAGTGGCCATGAAGTCATCTTCTTGGTTGAAAAGCCCTGCAACACTAATAAAAGTGTGATGATCCAAGCCTAGCAAGACACAGATGTTAACAGCTGCCTTAGAATTTCCTCACCTTCTTTCATTCACTGGAGAATATTTATACATCTGGTTTTCATAGAGGCCCCAGCAGACAGTGTAGTGGGGCAAACAAGACAATATATGTCATCATATATAGTGACATCATAATGTCACTTTCAAAAGATTATAGCGCATCCCTAAATCATAGCTAGTGATCTGTCAGACATGAACTTATCTAAACTTTTTAATAGAGGCATTATTTGTATTTTTGGCTGTCATTGCCTCTTGACACGAGTTAAATAGGTTGCCACCACCCATTGACTTCCTTTTACCGGCCTTGTTTTTACCTCTCTCACTTTCCAGGGGTAACCCCAAAGTGTGGAGGGTTGGTAAACAAATTCAACCTGATGTGGCTGAAGCACAGTTGAACAAATAATTCTGGAATGGACAGTCCTGACAAATAGTGTCATTGCAAATATGTATTGCTAAAAATCTTTTATCCTAAACATGCTAAGCGGTTTTTTATTTTTTTAGACTGGTCTCCTCAGGCAACTTTCAAATCCTTGGCATTTCTGAGTAGCTGGAGTAGGGTATGCTGGTTGCTTCTTCCGGGTTCTTGCACATAACCTCATCATTGTCACCCTAGCCAACCCTATGTGCATTTAGAAAAACATACTATCTTCCAGTATCCTGGGCCAGAAAAATCTCATCTGACCACGTCTGGTCAACTTTCTGGCAATTGCAGATTTTTTGATATCTACTAATGTTATTCACTCTAATATGCCTTAGTTAGTAGGCACCATGAGGGAATAAGGGCATAGTTCTAGATCAAGGAATTCTGAAAACTGAGAGTATATAACTCTTTTAAGTTCCAAAACATTTAAATATATGGAAACCAGGCTCGGTGCCCAAGCACAGTGGTTATGGTGCAGCCACATACACCAAGGTGGTGGGTTCAAACCCGGCCCAGGCCTGCTAAACAACAATGACAACTGCAACAAAAAATAGCCAGGCCTTATGGCAGGTGACTGTGGTCCCAGCTACTCGGGAGGCTAAGGCAAGAGAATCGCTTAAGCCCAAGAGTTTGAGGTTGCTGTGAGCTGTGATGCCATGGCACTCTACCAAGGGCAACATAGTGAGACTCTGTCTCAAAAAACAAAAACAAACAAACAACAACAAAAAAAAAACCCTTTGCATCCCCAAGTTTCTCAAGTTTCTTTACTTAGATCATACAGGCCCAGGGTTCAAAACATGGCCTTACAGACTAAAACAAATATTTTTCTGTTCTTGTTCAATCTGCTAGTATGGAACTGTGGTGACCAAGAAGAGGACACGCTGCCTCTACTGCAGTGAAAGCGTGATTGCCTGGAGGCCCCTATGCTGTCCCTCTGGGTCTATTACATCTATACCAAGTATGCATTTCCCTTGATTTGTTTCTATCCAATCCCTGAGCATGGGGTGGGGGGCATGGTTCCTACAGGACATGGGCCTCCTCAAGAACTGGCTGGCTGGCTCAAGAACTCCCCTGTAGCCTGGCTGAAACTTTCTTAGAACTGGGCTGCAGTCTAAGATTCCTCCACTTCATTCTCTTCCTCAGAGGTCCAACCCACATCATAGTCTGACTTCTTTCCCACCTGGGATGGCTCTTTCCTTTTTCTCCTTCCCAGGGATTGCTGTTAATAAACACTTCGCTCACCTAGTCCTAACTTGGTATCTACTTCTTGGAGAACCTGAAATAACAAAGGAACTCCAGCCTTCTGTCCTTTAAAGTCAGCTCCACCCCATTCCCAGCTATTTCTCACATGTGTTCATAAAGATGGGCTACACAGCCTCCACTCCCTTCCTCCCTTCCTGCCTCGCTCCAGCTTCCTAGAGAGATGCCTACACCGCAGTCTTTGATGTTTCCAAAGACTCATAAAGTCAGTCATGACCTTTTCTATTTGTGGGGCCCCTGACACATTCCTGCAAATACTTCAGAAGTCAGGGTCCAGCAGAGCTCTGCAAAGGTCTGAACTGGGCCCAGTGTGGACAGATGTGTCCAGCCCTTTGTGTCTTGATGAGTCCTTTACCTTTACTTGTGACAAGGGTCCCCACATAGAGCTGTGTGATGCTCCCATTGTCACATTTTGCCTTTCTCAAGAGGAGATCATTCTGTTTTATCCACAGTCTCTTTCCCTTAAAATTTAAACCCAATCCTGAGTTGAAGGAACAGCTTGATGACAAATGTGCTGTATCTAGATTATGCTTCTTTTCCAGCACTGGAAGAGCCTGAATTCTCATCTCTTTGGATGAAGGTTTTCCTCCTTACTCCTTAGTCCTTCACTCAGTCTTCTTATGAGTCCCCCAAACATTTCTAAACTCTATAGCGATTATAGCATGAGCTCAAACTAGGCTCTCTAACTGGGATTTTGTGGGCTCCCTTGCTTGTATGTTTGTTGTGAGTGTGTGTGTGTAACAAACCTGCATAATCCTTGCTTCCTGTCTCCCCACCTCATGACACCCTCCCACCCCCCCCTTCGCTGCCTCCGTGACCCACTCCGCAGCCTCACCTGTCTGCCTACACCTCCTGATGCCCCTATTGTACTGACATTTCCACTTGACCATCCTTTGTGAGGTCATTTTGTATTTCAAAGATTTTGGGAGCACATCTAAAGTTGGGGTGGTACTAAAATAAAGAGTTAGAGATATTGGAGTGTAGCTAGGTAGAGTTTACAATACTTTTGTAGGTAATGCCCAAGTTAAGGAAGAAGGAAACTCAATAATCTAGTGTTTACCCAGGGAACAGTGCTGGAGAAGCTTCTTGGAATAGGCTTGGCAGATTTCCAGAAAAAAATAATGGCCACAATGGATGAAATTTTTTGACTGATAAATAGACACATACTAAAAATAGACACATGTGTTATAGCAGACATGATTACACCAGGTCTCCTTGGATGCCTTTACTGTTTCTGTGTGTCCTTTCCTTGGCTTTTTTGGACCTTTACCTCTAACACAATGTTTTTCAACCTTTTTTTCTCATGGCATACTTGAACCTGTAGTTAAACTTCCATGGCACACTTATATTATGTTGATCAAAAAAGAGAGTAAAAAATAAAAAAAAGAATATGCTTCTAAATTCTTTCAAAAATAATTTAATTAATCATCTTTAAACATTTTTGCAGCACACTGGTTGAAAATCACTGACCTAACAACTGGCAATTTTTGAAATTTCCTTTGGAACACTTCCCCCAGATTGGAGAAACTCTTTTCCTGCACTTTTAGAGAGCCAGAAGCAACTAGAATTTTGTACCTCTTCGGGCCACCCTTATTTCATGATTAACTGGTCTGAAAATATGAAAGCCTGGCTATCTTGCCTCAGTTTGGGACAAAGTTTAATAAAAACACTTGTATAAATAGAAATTTATGCCATGTTGCTGCATGAAAAACTATAATTGAAAATTGTGAATTCTCAAGTTCAGATACAAATTTAATGAAATTCCTGTCAAATTTTTAGTGCAATTTTGGGGGGATAGACTTTCTTAAAATTCTAAAATTCATCTAAAATGAATGAATTCATACCAAGAACAAAGACATAAAAATTTGTTAAAAAAATAAAACCAAGAGAGAACTAAGGTCTTTTCTCATCAGATAATCAAATGTATTATAATATTATAGTAATTAACTATAACCAAAAAATGGCATTCTCTGGTATAGAACTATAAAGAAGAGTAGAAAAGAATAGAAAGGAAAAAAAAAAAAAAACCCAGATATTTATATAAGCATTTAGAGTGTATTACTAGTGATGGTTCACATTATTGTGAAAATATTACTCAATGACTGATGGGAATGAAAAGATAACTCATCCTAAATTTAAATAAATTTCAAATGAATCAAGTTATTCAAAAGTACTTTATCTTCTAGCAGTGACAGGCTAGGCATTTCAGATCAACCTTCATGCTGAAAACAATCAGAAAATCTAAAAAAATGCTAACATTTATCTGCTTGAAGGCATCTCAGAAAGAAGTCAATAAAATTGATAGGGTCAAGATCTACAAGAAGAAGGGAACACAATGAGGTAAGTCCAACATTAGAGGACGCATTACTCTAAGAGGTGTTTCCAGTTGCAATGTGGCTGGGAGGCTATAGACTACAGTATTTCTGTGATCCTTGAGGAGCTAAGGGAGCAGAAATTGGAGTGCAAGAATAATTGAAAAAGAAAACTTCTAGTAAACTCCAGGGCATTGGTTTGAGATCCCGAAGGGCTATGGCTAGGTAGTGAGTGTAGAATAGATAATCCCTCACATGGAACATCATTTCAAACCCTGTCTCCAATCATTTAAAACCCTAAACTGGCATTAGGTTGAAATGGTATTAGGTTGATCCTGAACTGTGAGAACCCTATACTACCTCTTGGAAGTACAGGTATATTTCAGTTTGTTGTGACCTGCTGTGATCTGCACAGATATATTTTTTATAATTTGAAGATCTGTGACAACCCCACCTTAAGCTAGCCTATTGGCATCATTTTTTCAAGGGCAACATGCTCATTCCACGTCTCTGTGTCACATTTTGGAAGGCAGCTATGCCAACCACTACACCACCAACTGTGTCACATTTAGGTAATTCTTGTAACATTTCAAACATTATTATCATCATCATATCTGTTATGTGATCTGTGATTAGTGATACTTTGTTACTATTGTAATTATTTGGGGGAGCCATGAACCACACTTATATAAAATAATGAACTTAATCGAAAAATGTGTGTATTCTCACTGATCCACCAACTAGCTATTCTCCTGTCTCTCTCTCTCTCTCCCTTCAGGCCTCCCTATTCTCTGATAGACACCAATGTAGAAATGAGTCTGGTCACAATGGCCAGAAAGGAAAAGCTCACGTCTCTCATTTTAAATCAAAATGATTAGCTTAGTGAGGAACGCATATCAAAAGCTGAGATAAGCAGAAAGCTAGGTCACTTCTTCCAGACAGTTACTCAAACTGAAAATGCAAAAGAAAAGTTCTTGAAGAAAATTAAAAAGTACTACTCCAGTAAACATAAAAATGACAGGGAAGCAAAATAGCTTTGTTACTGATATGGAGAAAGTTTGGTCTGGATAGAAGACCAAACCAGCCACAACAGATCCTTAAACCAAAGTCTAATCCAGAGCAAGGCCCTAACTCTCTTCAATTCTTTGAAGGCTGAGAGAGGTGGGTATTCTGCGGAATTAAAGGTTGGGGCTAGCAGAGGTTGATTTATGAACCTTCCATCCCCACACTATAAAAGTATATAACCTAAAGCAGCAAGTGCTAATGTAGAAGCTGCTACAAGTTGTCCAGAAGATCTAGCTAAGATCATTGATGAAGGTGGCTGTGCTAAACAACATATACTCAAAATAGACAGAGTAGCCTTATACTGGAAGAAGATACTGTCAAGGACTTTCATAGCTAAAGAGGAGAAATGAATGCTTGGTTTCAAAGCTCCAAAGAACCAGGATGACTCTTGTTAGGGAACTGGTGGCTTTAGGCTGAAGCCAGTGCTCCTTTACCATTCTGAAAAATCCTAGAATTTTGCTAAGTCTACTCTGCTTGTGCTTTATAAGCGAAACAGCAAAGCCCAGATGACAATGCATCTGTTTATACCATGGTTTTCAGAATATTTTAAGTCTACTATTGAGACCTACTGCTGAGAATAAAAGATTCCTTTCAAAACCTTACTGTTCACTGACAATGCCCCTGGTCATTCAAAGATATACAAAGAGATTAATGTTGCTTTAATGTCTGTGAACTCAGGCTCGGTGCCTGTGGCTCAAGCCGCTAAGGCGCCAGCCACTTACACCTGAGCTGGTGGGTTTGAATCCAGCCCAGGCCCACCAAACAACAATGATGGCTGCAACCAAAAAATAGCCGGGCATTGTGGTGGGCGCCTGTAGTCCCAGCTACTTAGGAGGTAGAGGCAAGAGAATTACTTATTACTTAAGATCTGAAAGATTTGTAAAGTTCTATCTGCTATAGATAGTGATTCCTCTGATGGATCTGAGAAAAGTAAATTGAAAACTTCCTGGAAAGGATTCACCATTCTTGATGCTATTAAGAACATTCATGATTCATGAAAGGAAGTCAAAATACCAACCTTAACAGGAGTTTGAAAGAAGTTGATTCCAACCATTATGGATGACTTTGAGAGGTTCAAGATTTCAGTGGAGGAAGTAACTGCTGAAGTGGTAGAAATAGCAAGAGAATTGGAAGTGAATACTGAAGATGTGACTGAATTTCTCCAACCTCATGATCAAACCTGAACAGATGAGGAGTTGCTTCTTATGGATATGCAAAGAAAGTGTTTTTTGGACACAGAGTCTACTCCTGGTGAAGATGCTGTGAACATTGTCGAAATGACAACAAAAGATTTAGAATATGCCATAAACTTAGTTGATAAAACAGTGACAAGTTTGAAAGGATTAACTGCAGTTTTAAAACAGTAATGCTGTGGATAAAATGTTATAAAACAGCATCACATAGTACAGAGAAAATTTTTGTGAAAGGAAGAGTCAATCAATGCAGCAAACTTCATTGTTATCTTATTTTAAGAAAATTGCAACAGCCGCCCCACCTTTAGCAGCCCCGATCCTGATTAGCCAGCAGCCACCAACATTGAGGCAAGAGCTTATACCAGCAAAAAAAAAGAGAGAGAGAGAGAGAGAGAGAGATTATAACTCGCCAAAGGCTCAGATGGCTGCGAGAACTTTTTAGCAATACACTTTTTTAAAAAAGATATATACCTTTTTAGACATAATGCTATTGCTTTTATATGCACTGGGAAAAAAAAAAAAATCTGGGCGACTTCCTTGCTTTATTGCAACATTTGCTTTATGCAGTGGTCTGGAATCAAACTGCAATATCTCTGAGGTAAGCCTGTAAGTATCAGTCTTCCCCAAGGCCTCAAATCATTTTATAATTTTATAAAATCCAAAAAAAATAACTAAGCGCACAACCAGATGACATTACTAAAACCCATGAAAAAGAAAAGACAATAAAACAGAGCCAGAGACACAGAAAGTAGAGTTATCATGGATTTTATCATAAGTATGCTTACTATGTTTAAGTAAATAAAATATAAGACTGAGAATTTTATAGAGAACCAGAGACTATAAAAATACTTACCAAATGGAAATGCTAAAACTGAACATTAAAATGACTGAAATTCAGAATTTAACAGATGAGTTTAATCACAGTTTAGAGGAAGTTGAAGAGAGAGTGAGCTGGAAGCTAGCTCAGAAGAAAGCACAGAGAATGAGGAAAAGATAAAAACACACAGCAAAGAGCATCGACAACAGAGCATCTGGCAAAAAGTTCCAACATAGGAATGAATGGGGTTTCTAAAGGAGAGAAGTCCAATCGAAGCAGGAGTGATATTCAAAGAGATAATGGCTGATAATTCCTAAAACTGATGAAAGGCATCAAGCCACACATTTAAGATGCCCTACAAATCTAAATCATAAAAAATGCAATTAAAGTTATCATCACAAAACTCCTCTAAGCCAAAGACTAAGAAAAAATATGAAAAGTATCCAGAGAAAAATACAGATACTTTCAAAGGCTCAACAAACTGTCAGCTGACTTCTCAAAGGAAACAATGGCTAGAAGACAATATAATAATAACTTGGAGATGCTGAAAGAAACTAGTTGCCAGCTACAAATTCTAAATGTCACCAAGAAGAAGTGAGAGATATGTTACATTATAGCAGACCAATACTCAAGGGGTTTTACCCACAGGGAAGGAAAATTATCTAAAAACGAAGGTCAGAAAGACAAGAAAGAATAAAGTGCACAGAAAGGGTAAAGATGTGAGTAATTTAAATGACTATTGACTATATAAAGCAACAATATTAATATTGCTTTATGTAGCTGGGCGTTGTGGCAGGCACTTGTAGTCCCAGCTACTCAGGAGGCTGAGGCAAGAGAATTGCCTAAGCCCAAGAGATGGAGGTTGCTGTGAGCTGTGACGTCACAGCACTCTACTGAGGGCGACAAAGTGAGACCCTACCTCTAATAATAATAATACCTTAGAGTAAAATATTCATAAAGGACTAAACAATAATGACACGTAGCCATAAGGGGATGAATGGAGGTTATTGCATTACCTTGGAAAAGAGTAGAAATATCAAACACTGCTAGACTTTGAGGATGCATTTTATGATCACTAGAGTCAGCACACCTGGAAGAATACAATTATATAAAACTACCAACCTACAGGAAGAAAAAAATGGAATAATAAAAAATACTAAGTCCACAAAAGGCCAGAAGGGAGGAAACAGGAATATAGGCCACTAGGGGAAAGAGGAAGCAAATAGTAAAATGGCAGATTAAATCTAAACACACCAGTAAGCAAAGCTAACGGAAATGAACTACACACACCAATTAAAAGATAAAATTGGTCGGGCAGGATTTAGAAAATTACTATATGCTGCTTATAAAACACTCATCTCAAGAATAGAGATATAAAAGCAAATGAAAAAAAGAAAGCTGGAATAGTTATATTAATATCACAAAAGGTAGATTTCCGGGTAAAAAACATTACTAGAGATAAAGAGGAATAAGTCATAATGATAAAACGTTCAATTCACTGGGAAGATTTTACAATTCTAAGACTTATGTCTTTCATAACATAGATGAAAATATGCAAAGTCAGAATTGACAGAACTACAAGATAGAACAGTACTTTTCAAACACTCTGTGGAAAAGAAAAATTTTAATTACTGTATTTCCAATCTGTTGCAAATTAATACTTCTATAAAACTACAATAAAAATGGATTAATAGTAAAAAACCTCCACACACAAAATACAAGCCCACTAGTCACAATGCATAGATGTTACAGCAATGTCAAATTACTATTAATAATAAAATTTCTAAATGCTTATTTCAATTTTCTATTCATGTACTCAGGTGACAAACAGTTTGCAGATGACCACTGGCTAGCAGACCACATTTTGAGTATCACTGAAACAGAAAGTCACAATCATAGTAGGAGATTTAACACATTTCTTTACATATCGATAGAAGAAGAAGAAGAAAAAAAAAAAAACAAGCTTGAACAAGGTGATTACTACATTTAATCTGTCATGTGCAGAACATAGCATCCAACAATTGCAGATAAATTTTAAGCACTTTTTAAAGAGCACACCTGGACACATAAACAGAAGTTGTCCTTATAAAATGGGAGTCATACCAAATATGTTCTTTGAAGTGGACATAGGCTAGAAATCAATTTTTTAAAAAAGATTAATTGGAAATCCTCTTTAAGTTTTGAAATTTCAAAATATACACTTCAATAATCTATGGGTTGAAGAAGAAATCACAATGGAAATTAGGAAATACTTTTAATGGTAACAAAAGTTATGCATCCCAAAACTTCTGTGATATGGCGAAAACCATGTCTTAGTATAATAGATCCTTAAATGCATACGTGAAAAAGGAAGAAAGGTTGAACATTAATACTTCTCAGCTTTCATCTCAAGAAATGGGCAAAGTACAGTAAATTAAACCCAAAGGAATATAAGAAATGACATATTAAAAAGAAGGAGCAAAAATGGTGAAATATAAGATAAAAATTTTAAGAATCCCCCATAGTAGTAAAAGAAAATATAAATGGGCATTTTTTTAATAGTCAGGGTGTAAACAACCTTTCTAAGTATAGCATAGTGTCCCTGAAACTATGAAGGGAAAAAGATCAATTTGACTATTTACTTTTTACAAAACATCTATGTTAAAATCACTAGAAACAACACTGAATGACAGATAACTGCACAGGCAAAATATTTGCAAACTATAGGAAAAGAAGCCTGTATTATTTCTATATAAATAGCATATCCAAGTCAAAATATAAAAGGAAAACATTGCATAGAAAAAATAGCCATAACACATGTATTGGTACTTGACAAAATGAGACACACAAATGGTCCATAAATACATTGAAATGCCTAATCTCTCCAAATTCAAGAAATAAAGAAGTGTCCAATCTCTCTACCAGTAAGAGAGTTTTCAAATATAAGCTATTACTTTCATTTAGCATACTTACAAAGAAAACTGAGAATAAACTGAGTGATGAGTTCCCAAGAGCTAATTGTGGGGAATAGAAATAGGAACATTTTTCTGGAAGGAAATTTAATACGTATCGAAAGACTTAAATGCAAACTAGTCAACTCAAGAAACCCACTTCTTGGAATTTGGCCTTCGGAAGTAATTGTGGATACATGCAAAGATATTTTTACAAGTATGTTTACTATACCACTGCTTATAATAGTAAAAAAATAATAATTAACTATGTATAAACATTCAAAATTAGAAGACTGGTTAAAAAGCTTTTAGTACCCACACTAAATGGAGTATTCTACTTTATCTATTAAAAATGATAACACAGGAGAATATTTAACAAAATAAAAAGTGAAGCATTGATATATTGGTAACAGAATAAAGCAGATTGCAAAATATAATATTTTTGCTATATGTGGTTAGGCTAGACAGCAATCCTTAAAAATTGTTTTCAGAGATTATTTCTAATTTATTCACTTTTACTTATCTGCATTTTCTGAAATATCTAAAGTAAACCTATATTACTTTTAATCAGAAACCAGAAAAATGGTACTTTAAAAATCTTGCCAAAGTCCTTGGTGGTTCACTCCTGTAATTCTAGCACTCTGGGAGACTCAGGCAGTGGATTGCCTGAGCTCACAGGTTCAAGACCAGCCTAAGCAAGAGCAAGACCCTCATCTCTAAAAATAGCTGGTGGGTGCCTGTAGTCCCAGCTACTTGGAAGGCTGAGGCAAGAGAATCACATAAGTCCAAGAGTTGGAGGTTACTGTGAGCTGTGATACCACAGCACTCTACTGAGAGTGACAAAGTAAGACTGTGTCTCAAAAACAAATAAAATAAAATAAAATAAAATAAAAATCTTGCCCTTTCCAAATTTTGCCTTTGCTTTCAAATTTCTAATGAAATTCCTCCTAATCACACAAACAATTCATTTCTTAGTGACTTGACTCTAATTCTGCACAGTTCATTGGTTCATATATGAAACTTGTTTTCACACCAATATTTACCACAGGAGTTGAAAGGGAGTATTAAATATTTTTTTTATAGCATACTTGGAGCAGTAGCTTTTTTATTCTGTTTATTTTTTTTTTAATGTTTTTTTTATTATTATTAAATCATAGCTGTGTACATTAATGCGATTATGGGGCACCATACACTGGTTTTATAGACTGTTTGACACATTTTCATCATACTGGTTAACATAGCCTTCCTGGCATTTTCTTAGTTATTGCGTTAAGACATTTATTATTCTGTTTTTTTTAGCTTATCAAGATACATGGTTTCCTATATATCCTGTATATGTTTCCTATACATTGAACATCATTTCCAAGGCACCAAATTTTTCACGATCTAGTTACTCATGCAACACATATTTAGTAAGCACATCTCCATTCCCTGCCCTGTGCTGTGATGGACTAGACCAGCCACCCCTGCCCAGATGTGTCATATTCAGTAATCTATCCCTCAGGACACACTATGACCAATTTTCACACGGAAGCCACTCACTCTTCTAAAATTCCAGAGCCCAGAGATTGGATTAAAGATGGCGGCCGAGTAACAGCTTCCCTGCAACTGGGCACTGCGAATCTGGAGAGACAAGACTCCAGGCATCTCTGGCCAGTGGGATCTGCCTATGGTCATCCCTTTGAGGATACAGGGAACCAGCAAGAGACTTCTGGACCCCAGGAGGAGGACATAAACAGTGGAAAACTGGCAAGTGGCTGCGTGTGTTTGATCGACCTAATAACACCAGCAACCGTGAGTACAAGCAGCAGTGAGACTGCAAACTGGAAAGGCCTTACCTGTGAACTGTTTTGGTGTTCTTGGACTTGGCACTCAGTTGAGCTGCCTTGGGGAGAGCTTGAGCAGGAGTGTGGAGAAATTTGGGCATTGTCTGGGGCCCCAGAATGAGCCATTGAGCTGGGAGAAGTAAGCCATTGTGAAAGAACTGCTCTGGCAAGCTCCACCCTCAGGGTCCCAGAGCAAGGATCCAGCGGGACAAAGTAACCTAGTGACTGAGCAACCTAAAGGTGGGGACTGAACTACCTTACAGCCTTAATCCTTAGGGGCAGAGTGAGGAGGTTTTGGCACACTGGAACCTTGGGCTGTTGCCCTGGGTAGAGTGACATGACGTCACAGCTCAAACTCCTGGGCTTGGCACCGCCCAGACCTCCATAAGAGCTGTGCAGTGACCCCTGACCAGTGACCCACACCCTCTGGGCCTCCGCAGTCCCTAACCAGGAACTGTGGGAGCCACGCAACCCTGCATCCTCTCTCCTGTGTCCTCCTAGCCTCTACACTAGCACGTTCATCTGGCCAGGGACCCTGGTAGCTGCGTGCCCTCTGGAGCCCTCCCTGCCTCTGTGCAGAGCCCTTTTCCTGGCCAGAGACTGCTGGAGCCTTGGGTTCTCTGTGCCAAAGTCACTGGGTGCCAGGCATTCCCAGAACCATGCACACCACCTCCAGCCCTGTTGCTCGATCCGGGCATGTAACATACCAGAGCTGCTTCCACAACCAGAACTCCCTGGCTAGACCAGCCCCAGAGGAACTACACAGGGTCACTCCCTACAAATATCCAGCAACAATAGAGTGATCCCACTGGGGTCTAATCTTGGAGAGACACCTCCCCAATTCTAAGTACGGCCAGAGGTGACGGTGAAAAACAATCATGAGGCGAAATCAACAGAAAAACTCTGGCAATATGAATAATCAGAGTACACCAACTCCCCCAAGGATCAATGGAGCAGAAACAGCACAAGACCCCTATGCACAAATAGCTGAGATGTCAGAAATTGAATTCAGGATCTGGATAGCAAATAAGATTGAATTAGAATTCCAAAAGTTATCTCAAGAATTCAACAGATTCAAAGACCAAATGACCAAAGATTTTGAATCATTGAGACAAGAACTTGCATCCCTCAAAGATCTGAGAAACACAGTAGAATCCCTCAGTAACAGAATGGAGCAAGCAGAAGAAAGGATTTCTAACATTGAAGACAAAGCTTTTGAACACTCCCAAACCCTCAAACAAGAAGAGAAATGGAGAGCAAAAACAGACCACTCTCTCAGAGAGCTCTGGGATAATTCAAAGAAAACTAATATTCCTCTTATAGGGATCCCTGAAAAAAGATGAAGTGGCTTCACAAAGCACAGAGTCTCTTCTCCATGAGATTATGAAGGAGAACTTTCCAGATATGCCAAGAGATTCTAAACTTCAGATAGCAGACAGTCTCAGAACTCCAGCACGACTCAACCTGAATAAGACATCCCCCAGACACATCATAATCAATCTCACTAAAGTTAATATGAAGGAGAAAATTCTGAAAGCTGCCAGATGAAAGAAAACCATTACCTACAACGGGAAAAATATTAGAATAACTGCAGATCTCTCTGCTGAAACCTTTCAAGCTAGAAGAGGATGCTCATCGACTTTTAATCTCCTAAAACAAAATAACTTTCAACCTGGATCCTGTACCCAGCTAAACTGAGCTTCATTTATGGCGGAGAAATTAAATACTTCAACGACATTCACATGTTGAAGAAATTTGCCACAACTAAACCAGCTCTCCAGGACATTCTTAGACCTATCCTCCATAAAGACCAACATAACCCTCCACCACAAAAGTAAACCCACCCAAAACATTTTTGATCAAATTCCAACTTCCACAGTCGCCAAAGGATTAAAAATGTCCACAGGAGTCCCG
>CAUYPK010074216.1:0-15396 GCA_963574355.1 Loris lydekkerianus
ACTTAAATTTAAGGCATGAAACAATAAAAATCCTCAAAGAAAGCATAGGAAAAACACTGGAAGATATTGGCCTGGGGAAAGACTTCATGAAGAAGACTGCCATGGCAATTGCAACAACAACAAAAATAAACAAATGGGACGTCATTAAACTGAAAAGCTTCTGTACAACTAAGGAGACAGCAACCAAAGCAAAGAGACAACCTACACAATGGGAAAGGATATTCGCATATTTTGAATTAGACAAAAGCTTGATAACTAGGATCTATAGAGAACTCAAATTAATCTACATGAAAAAAGCCAGCAATCCCTTATATCAATGGGCAAGAGACAGGAATAGAACCTTCTCTAAAGATGACAGAAGAATGGCTAACAAACATATGAAAAAATGTTCATCATCTCTTATATATTAGAGAAATGCAAATCAAAACAACCCTGAGATACCATCTAACCTCAGTGAGAATTGCCCACATCACAAAATCTCAAAACTGCAGATGCTAGCGTGGATCTGGAGAGAAGGGAACACTTTTACACTGCTGGTGGGACTGCAAACTAGTACAACCTTTCTAGAAGGAAGTATGGAGAAACCTCAAAGCACTCAAGCTAGACTTCTCATTTGATCCTGCAATCCCATTACTGGGCATCTACCCAGAAGGAAAAAAACTTTTATCATAAGGACACTTGTACTAGACTGTTTATTGCAGGTCAATTTACAATCGCCAAAATGTGGAAACAGCCTAAATGCCCACCAACCCAGGAATGGATTAACAAGCTGTGGTATATGTATACCATGGAATACTATTCAGCTATTTTAAAAAATGGAGACTTTACATCCTTCATATTAACCTGGATGGAAGTGGAAGACATTATTCTTAGTAAAGCATTACAAGAGAGTGGAGAAGCATGAATCCTATGTACTCAATTTTGATATGAGGACAATTAGCGACAATTAAGGTTATGGGGGAGGGGGAACGCAGAAAGAGGGACGGAGGGAGGTGGGTGGGGCCTTGGTGTGTGCCACACTTTCTGGGGGCAAGACATGATTACAAGAGGGACTTCACCTAACAATTGCAATCAGTGTAACCTGGCTTATTGTACTCTCAATGTATCCCCAACAATTAAGAAAAAAAAATTAAATAATCAAAATAATTAGACCATATGAAAAAAAAAAAAGAACACGGTCTCTTGGATCCCTAGCACCTAGGCTAGTGCCTGGCATAGAGTGGGTAACCCAGAAATGTTTGTTGACTGAATGAACAAACTTCCCCTACATCTCCAAGCACAAAGCTGGGGCCAGCAGCCCTCAGGCAATGAAGACTTGGTTGTCTGGCCACCAATATTTGTCCTAATTAATCTCCTCATCTTTTGCTTCTTTCTTTCCCATTTAGAATTGCAAACTCCCTTGTGGGTGCTACTCAGCTGCTGCTACAGTAACCTCTTTATTCCATTTGAATAATACCTAGACTATGGACAGAGTGACATAAAGGAAACCCGTGAGTCAAAACATCTATGGTAGGAAAAATACAGGTGACCTATAAAGCACTTCACCAACTTTCCTGAAGACTTCATGCTTGGACCTTATAAATCACGGGCGCCCGTCCCGCATAGGCTGAGCCAGCATGCGGCAGCAGGCTGACCATCTTTAAGAGGCCTGGTGACACGATGACTTGTTGATGCAGTGTATTTATACAGAATTTCCCACATCAATCTTGGTGTGAAAAGGGAGGTGATGTCATTAAGTGGTGAAACAAGTATCATCTGTAGAAAGTCTTCAGCAGCCTGTGGGACGGAGTCATGCTTGTTTATTTATTCAAGGGTGTATAAATTGTAAGATGAACACTGAAGCTGTGTTACAAAGACCAGGAGCTTTCAAAGCATTCAGACCCTCTGACTCCTAAACCATTCCCCCTTCTAGGAATCTGTCCTAGATCAGGGAGGCACATCGAGAGATGCACACAGGTTTGGGTGCATAGTTTGATTCCCAGGATAGTATCTAGAAAAGCAAAGAAAAAAATATAAATAACTTCTTTTTAATATGGCTGGAAGGTAGTTATGCAAACCGGGCTACATCCACATAATGCAATGTTTTTCAGCCATTAAAAATGGTCATTTAGGTTCTTTCCCTTTTGTTTCTCTTCCTGATTAATTCAGTCTAAAAGCTGTTAGGTGTGGCTGTGCAAAGTACGTGTCTACAGATGGTGAAGTGGGAGTTACAGAACCTGATAGAAGTGAGGAGTGTGTGTATGTAGGGTAGTGGCTGTGGCAGGGGTTCCCAGCCTCGGTGTCCCATCAGGCAGGGTGAGAAGGGGACCCATGCAGGGAGGCAGTGTTGGTGGCAGCCTGGCATGGGAATTCAGAGGCTGAGTGGATGAGGAGAGTGTCTGTCTCCATAGCTCCATAGTAGTGGGAGTTGCAGTAGGCCATCATGTGGTGTTAGGGCCACCCGAGGTAAGGAGGGGCTCCACTTGGAAGGAAGGAAGGGACATGTGTCCCAACACATCAGGTCATAATGCAAGTGGAACAGCAGGTCGCTCACATGATCGGAGGGTGGGTTGCAGTGACTGTGATAAGAGATTGGTTACTTGGAGCAGCATTAAGCAAATTAGTAAATATATTCTGGGTTTCTAATTGTCTGAGAAGTGTTATAAAAGTGTTACTAAGCATGAACCTTTTGTACTGGATTAAAGAAAGCAGTGTAAATTCATGAAGAGAATAATGATTAAATAGATAGACCTGAGCCAGAGAGAGAGAGTGTGTGCATATATATCTATTCCCTAGCTCTGCCCACTGAGAGGATCGGAAGCAACAGCAGCTCAATAGCAACAAACACCTTAACAAGTAGATCCTGCTTTCTAAATACTATCCTCCACTGATGGGCCCAAGAGAAATGGTCCAATTTCTCCCATGGAGAAATGGCTCCTGGAAGAGGCAAATTACTATAGACCAAACATCCCTGCACATTTCCTAATTGGTGTGCCAAGAATGAAAGAATCTGATGATTCCTTCCCAGGCCTGTCTCAAGGTTGTGTTTTTAGTGAGTAACTTAGCAGAATGAGAATATCTCCTTTGGGGATAAAGATCAGGCTTGCTTAGTGCTTGCTATAAAAGTGGTGGATTCCCTACGCCCAGTGTTCTTTGACTGTCATGTAAACACACCGCACACATGACATCCACCAGGGTCATATCACACTGCTCTCCTTGTACTAAGGGGAGGAAACCTATGAATTATGCTAATACCCTTGTCCATTCTTGTGCTGTGAGTAATAAAGTCCTTTGTCAGGAGTCTTATGCATTCTGCCAACATTCCTGAAACACTAAAAGGTTCTTATTAGCTTATAAGGAGAATAAAATCAAATCTCAGACTCAATGAGGATTGATTCCAGGGCTGAACGAGGAAAAGTATAAGACAAGCCTGAAATATCTTTTACTAGAAAATAAAGACGTAGTCGGAGAATGATGGGGACACATCTGAAGGATACAGAATTCAGTGTGAAAGGGGCTCTCCCTGGCCAAATCTGGGACAATTTGATCATCAAATAAATGGTGATAGTAACTGATCATAATCTATTGAATAAGGTAAGAACCCATGACTCCCTACTGATATCAATAAGTAAATAAATCCAATCAACCGATGATACTTCTTGTGTTGAGAAAAAGAAAATGTTCAAAAGTTCTAGAAGACATAAGTAAAATGATCACTCTACATATACAGGGTGACTCCTTACATAGGGAAATTATAGCTACCTGGACCTTTACTCACAAAATATTCACTACAAAATTTTACAAAATATTCTCTACATCTTTGCCTCCTCTTTGTAAAATTTTGTGATTTTATAGAATGGACAGTCCAAACTCCTTTTGAATTGTTCATGAATCCATTCCTTACTTCCAAATATTTGTTTGTGGTTCTCCCCTCCAAGAGAGGCCTTTCTCTCTTGGGCCATAAGCTCTGGGTGAAAATACCTTTCAAGTGTGGATCACATGACTCAATCCTTGCACATCAAAGTAGGCTATGGTTTTTGCCAAGGCAACTAGTTCAAGGATGAGTTCTTGACCTTCCCCGTCCCATTAAAGTGAATTTCAAAAGCTTTTGATGTGGTCATGGAGTAAAGGAGAGGAGATAACTTACTCTTTTCCACTTCACTTGAGTTTGGAATGGCTAACGCACAATAATAGAAGTGACTGGAACTTTTGCAAATATCTCATAAAGCCTATAAATAAAGCTGTTTTGTGGACTTGTCAAGATTGCTGAACATCACTGATGCCTATATAGAATCTTTGGCCTTATGAGTCCTTCCTCCCTAAGGTAGAATTCAGGAAACTTGCTTCTCTAGCCCCCTTTGCACCTAGACACCAAATAAGATATATTCACGAAAACTTTGAGTATAAAGTAAGCAACATGAGGAAGGAGGCCCTACTCAAAATCTATTTTGCTGGTGAAGGTAGCACCAAAGTATATGGTTGCAAAGGTGGTGGTGGTAGCTAAAATGTCAAATTAGTAGAGCCGAAATAGCATCTGTGCTGGCAGCAGTATTCATTGTGCTGAAGTTGAATTCCTGGCAGCATTGCAAGCTATAAAATTTAGTACTGCCGGCAGCAGTGGCAACAATTTTCTTCT
The DNA here is from genome assembly GCA_963574355.1 of Loris lydekkerianus. Classification (NCBI taxonomy): domain Eukaryota; kingdom Metazoa; phylum Chordata; class Mammalia; order Primates; family Lorisidae; genus Loris; species Loris lydekkerianus. Next base: position 4,616 of record CAUYPK010074216.1, read on the forward strand.
CATATCAGTTCCTTAGCATTTCTAGGGACATTTTTTTCTAGAAACTTAGTCTTGAAACTTATTCTTCTGCCCTTACAACAATTCTGAATTACCAAATATTTTTAACTAATCTCCTTTTCTGCTTATTAAGCTGAAGTAAATTTCTTTTGCCCACAACTAAAAGTCCTTTCTGAAGATTTTTTTAATTTAAATTGGTACCAGGAGTCGGGTAATGAAAGTAAATATGGTGGAAAAAGGATCTGATCTTTTTTTATGCAGTTGCAACCATTTGGCCAAAGCATTGCTTACTCTGCCTTAAGATTTCATGTCCATTAGGGTTATAGAGTTCAAAGAAAATTCCAAACTATTAATCAATACTATCTACTTCTTGTACTTTTTGCCTGTTGTTGTTTGAGACAGCATTTCACTGTGTTACCCAGGCTAGAGTTCCATGGTATCAGCCTAGCTCATAGCAACCTCAAAATCCTGGCTTCAAGCAATCCTCTTTCCTTAGCCTCCCAAGTAGCTGGGACTACAGGCACCAACCGTAACGTCCAGCTAATTTTTCTATTTTTAATAGAGACAGTGTTCTGTTCTTGCCCAGACTGGTCTCGAACTTCTGAGCTCAAGTGATCCTCCTGCTTTGTCCTCCCAGAATGCTAAGATTACAGGTATAAGCCACTATACCTGGCCTACTTCTTGACATTTTTAACGAAGTCCTCCAAGAGGGATGATCTCAGACAAAAGCTCCCTGGTCTGCAAGTCAATGGAAGGGAGATAGCTTTGTTAAGGAAGCACTATCTGACTAGCCTCTAATCTAAATTGACTGAGAATACCATAGTTTGAAGTCTCATGAATTGAGAAAGCTCAAGTAACAGAACAAGTAGGAACAATGAAGATACAGTATTAGCAGGAAATTAGGCCATTACCCAAAGTGTTGTCCAGTTCCTTTCCTTAAGAGTTCCCTGACAGTAAAGAGGGAGCACCAACATGCAAAGATCAAATTAAAGGTGCTGCTCCACCCAAGGTTACTATTTTAAATTCCTCCCAAAAAATAAAGCTGGAGAGTTGGACAGAGCACATAGAAAGGCAGTGAGTTAAAAAAGTGAGACTACTTAGGCTTACACATGTCTAATGAACTCTTTTGCTGTAGTTATTTACTGGGAGACTCCAAAATCAAAGACTAGATCCCTATGACATTTTTGTAGAATGTATATTTCCAAAATAATCTGAATCTGGACTATGATAGCCTATGACTGCCAAACTTTAAATATTATCCTTGGGGGTCAAACTTGTGCCAAGAAGAAGTGGAAAGCCATCAACCCTGATATCTTTTACGTGTAGCTAAGGTAACAAACAGGCAGTATCTTTCTGCATCTGGACCTGATGGGTAGACTGCACCTCATTGCTCAGAAATTCTAGCCATCAAGATGGATGCAGTAACTGCCTCTGGATTTCGAACTATACGTAAAGTATATGTATAGAAACCAAGGCGTGTGTGGATGTAGGTAACTAGAAATTTTTAATTGGCTACCTAAAAGCCACTCACAACCATCTTCCTTGCTTTCCTTGATTAGCAAAGCTAAAAAGTATTCTTCATCCCAGCCAAGGATGGCCTTGCAATATAGTTCTGGCCAATATAACATAACACAAGGGAAATTGCTTGATGGGGCTTCCAGGAAAGTTGTTGTTTTTTTTTTAATATATAGGCTCAGGTGATATAAGTCAGGCAGCTAATATTTTTCTTCAAAGAATTTTTTTTAAAGATTTCATACAAAGTGAGGTCTCTCTTGACTACCCTCCAACTCTAGCCTTTTATCCTACCCTCATCTTATGTTATCAGTTTCAAATGGACTCTTCCAGACCTGTCCCCATGCATTTGAATACACACACACACACACACACACACACACACAGAGGAAAAAAATATGTAACATTATTGAGGTTTACATAAATGATATTACACTGAGCATCAAACTCTGCAACTTCCTTTTTTTCATTCAACAATGTTTTGGAGATATTTCCATGGCATACTTCCACATGGTTCTCTTTACCTGCTGCATAGTTACCAGCGTGAAGTTCTCACTGGTCAAATCTGGGACAATTTGGTCATCAAGTAAACAATGATAGTAACTAGTTCTAGCAATAAGCTAGGAATACAAAGGGCATTCATCGCTTCTGGGGAAAGCATTTAAAAGCTGGTGTGCTATTTTCCTTCTTCCTTTCTCTACATTGGTGAACCAGGAAGGATTAAGTTGAAATGGAGATGTCCAGGACTGAATCCTGGAATGGTGAGCCACCACGGCTCACAAATGTCCCAAAGAGCCACCTGTTCCTATAATGGACCTATCTAGCCTTTTTAAAAATTGATGGACATTTAGACTGTTTCCAATATCACAACTTACTGTTTACTACTCATTCTTAGAAATGGTACTGCAATGAAAATTCCTATACACAGCTCATCATGCACATGGGCAAGCATTTCTCTAAGGGAGATACTCAAAAGTGTAATTTCTGGGTCATAGGCTATGCACATTTTTTTATTTTTATGCCCTTTAAAAATTTTAATAGATCCTGCCAAATTTCCCTCCAAGGTGGCAGTACAAATTTATAGTCTCTCAGCAGTTCATGAGAATTCTCCACACTCTCACCAACTTAAATTCTTTTTCTAATCTGATGATGGTAAAAAATAGCTTCTGGTTGTGTTCATTTGCAATTTTCTGATGAGCTGTGAATTGTGCTTTATTTTTCAGACTCCTGTCTCAGTAGAGGCTTTTTCTGCCCTCAGCACCTCAGTGGGCTCACATCAAGGATCTGTGTCAGGTGAAAGGATGATGTTCTCTGCGGTAGGAACAACCAGAGTTGGGTCCTATTCCCTTTGCCATAGAAATTCAGGGAGGTTAATGAGATAATGCTTAGAAGGGAGTTACCCCAGTGCTTGGCATCAGGAACACCCAATAAATACTTGGTACCCTCACCAGCTTCCTTACTAGTAGTAGGAGCACCTTCTCCACTTTTCTGACCTGTGATAGGTAGCTGTTTACATGGTTTCCAATGATCCCTGCCCATGGTATTCATGCCTTCATGTAATCGCTCCCCTTGAGTGTGGGCTGGACCTAATGTCTTGTTTCTAACAAGTAGAGTCCAGTCAAAGTGATGAAATATCATCTCCACAGTTGATTTACAAAAGACTGTGGCTCCCATCTTGCTGACATACTAATACTGCCTTCTCTTTTTGCAAAGCAAGTAGCCATGTTGGAGACGCCCACACATAGGTCAAAGAACTGAGGGTGCCTCCCAGCCAACAGCCAACAAGAAACTGAGGCAAATAGCCTGTAAGGAACTGAATCCTATCAACAACCAAGTGAGCTTGGAAGTAGATCTTTCCCCAATCCAGCCTTCTGAGGACTACAGCCCTGGAGTACAGCCTGTGAAAGGCCCTGAAGCAGAGGAGCCAGTTAAGCCATGCCCAGATTCCACATCCACAGAAATTATGAGATAATTAATTTTGTCCCAAGACACTAAATCCAGAATTATTTGTTACACAGCCATAGCTAACTAATGCGTGATGTAAATTTCTTAAAGAAACAAGCTCCACTGACCACCTTTCTTGATCAGTAACATGAAACTCAGAATCTTGCTCACAAAATAGGGCTATGGTATATATTTTACTAACATTAACCTATTGAACAGTTCCCAAAGGCAGAAGGATGTTGTGAGTTATTTGGAAGAAAAGTGCTTTGGGATATTTCATCTTAACTTGATCTGCCATCTCACATTCACAAAGGTGAGAGGCAACGTGGTATGACCAGAGAAATAAGGGCTTCAGGGTCAGAGGGACTCGGTTTTCAGCTCTGCAACTTCCTAGTGGTGCCACCTTGGGCATGTCAATTCTCCTCTCTAAGCCTTCATTGCTTCAACTATCCAAAGAAGTTTAAAAAAGAAAACACCTCTCCCAACCTCACATGGCTCTATTGAGGGGATGCAGAGATATGTGACATATCCAAGCACCTAACCCCCAGCAGGCACAGACATATCATTTCCTTCTTCCAAGACTTTTTTAACCTTGAAATTTAGGCCCCTTCACAACCAGATAAAATACTGAAAAAACACCAGTAAAATTGTAAAGGCTACATGCCAGGGAATGAAACTTCAGGATTTGCACAAGATTAAGAATAAAAGATGAGAGGTGTGAATCCACTCAGGAATGTCAGCAAAATTGTAGTAAACAGTTGCCTTCTTCTCAGCCTTGGAAAGGAAAAAGAGAATGGAATGTTACCTGGAAGGACGAGAGTTGGCTTTTCTTTATTACAATCTTTGGTTAATCTTCTCAATTGCCTTCTAAGTAATTAAGGACTGAAAAGTAAAGGTCTGTCGGTTTGAAGAAAACTTATCTGGGGCACTTTTCCTCTTTTTTTCCAATAGAAATATTCTTTCTAAAACCACAATCCTACACCTGTTTCCCTTCATTTAAGAGCCCCCCCTCCCCCATGATGGTTTCAATTAGTAGATGCCTTTCTTTCTTTCTAAAATTGATCTCAAGACAAAGTTTTAGAGCTAAAATATTGACTTTTTCTTACCGCCTTCCCCCAGACAAAAAGATGAGAGAAGTAAGCCTCCTCTGTTTCTTAACTCTTTCATTGAGTTTTTCACTACAAATGTTCGAGCTTTTTCTGTGGTAGAAGCGCAGATCCTTTGAAATAGGAGTGAGAAACAGCCCGAGGCAAATTCTGGCTGCGGCCCAGACAGCCAAGGCTCAGTCTGAGGATGGCTCAGGAGGGACTGGCGGTGATGGCTTGAGTTTCAGCTTTGGCTGAAGCCCACTTCTGTCTGCCTTCCTCCCACCCAGAGGAGCGAGCCCTGTCTAGACAGTCAACCCTGCAGATTATTTCCATTTCAGACCCTCTCCTTCCTTCACCTGCTCATGAGCGGTGAGAGCTCATTGGTAAGAATATCATTGAATTCTCTGGCATCCAAGCTGACCAGCGCGGGGAGGACCAATCTTTTGCGTGATGAAAAGTGAGCACAGACAAGGAATGACCTACATGAGCCTCATTGGGTGAAGACAACTTTGCAAACCAATCAGACAGGTGAATTTTTAAAAATGGAAGGAGGGGGCTAAGGAATGACATTTGGTGCTTGCTTTTTAGCTATTTTCCATCCAAACAATGTGATCAATCCAGTCCCCCAAGATTGACATTCTTAGCAAAGAAGTGGAAGGGGCAGTTTCCTTCCCACCAACCATCGATGCAGAGCTTAGCCCTCTGAACAAGGGGATAAATGAAAAAAAAAAAAAAAAAAATTAGTAAAAAAAAAATGATTATTTGAAATTCGAATTCAACTGGACATCCTGTATTTTATCTGGCAGTCCTGCCCATGGGGAATCTGACTCTGGAAGGAATGACCCAAAGGCACAGACGTAGAGCATCTCTTAGAGACTTCCATGGAGTCCAGCGTGCAGGGCAGCATAACAAGTCCCAAGCTGGCAATGCTTGTGGTGGCAGCACGGGTCCTACAGCTAAGGTGCCAGTAGCAGCGTGTGAAAGGAACCATCACTGGGCAGAGAATTTGTTCTTCCTCAGTTTCCTCCTTCCCGCCTAACACTCATCTCTGGCCTTTCTACCAATTCTAAGACCTGCCTAATAATCACCCAAGACGTTTCTTTCCTGGTAACACATCTTTCATTGCAATTTTTCCAAACATATCTCCTTTTTCCATTACCAGGGCAGTTCTAGCACAGCGAGGCTCAGAACTCCCAAGACCAGTGCCTCCAAAAGGGCAGGGCACCTACCCAGGAGGACACTTCTCAGGTGGATGTGAGCTGGTTCTGCAAGCCCTTGACCTTGGAGCATTTGGCCATGATGTAGGAATAATTCTAGATGTCCCCAGCATCCTCTCTGCTGCTTGTAGGCTTACAGTGAAAGGGGCTTACTTGGTGGACATTAGCACACCTCAGGCTCTGCATCCCAATTCTTGCCACTTTGCATTTGCCTCCAAAGGCCAGTGCTTCCAGGGAGCTCTGTTCTGGGTTCCATTCTTTGCCTATAGTGAGTTCTTTGGGTCCTGTTGCAGTACAGGGCTTCAAGCAGGTCAAATTCTGGGGCACAGAATACCTTCTGTGGCACAGTATCCACCAAATATGGGGGGAAGAGGCTTTCCTTGCAGCTCAGTCCTAGAGGCTCCAGTGGAGCCGGCCCAGGAGACCCCCTCCACCTCGTAACCCCTACCCTCTGCCTCTCTTTCCACCATTTTCCTGCAGCATCACCTTTAAAAACAAGGGGTCTGGAGTGATACAAATTCAGTTTTGAACCCTGGCTGTACCTACCTGGCACTATGATCTCAGTTGCTCATCCTCTCTGAGCCTCAGCTTTCTTATCTGTAAAATGGGTGTAAAAAATGAATCTTGTGTATGGGGTGCAGGTAAGGAGGCAGAAATGATGCAGGTGAGGTGTTTAAACAGCGCAGAGGACATACCTAGCCTTCCCTCATGCCTGCTCTTATAGGATAGGGGCCTTATCCCATGGCTGGAGGTGGAGTAGACTAACTATCCCAGAAGTGGTGGGTTTTTCTTCTTCGCCTGATCCAGGAGCCTGCAGACAGTCCCTGCGGGTTGCCACACAGGACAGCCTCAGCCAATGCCACATAGCAACAAATCAACAATAATAATTTCTCACATTTACTCAGTCCCAGGTGCTGCAGAGGGAATAAAAATAAACTACCCCCAAAACCCTGCCTGCATGAAGTTTACCTGCTTTATCTCAGTTGATTTTCACCCTCGCCCTATTGATGGTTTCATTTTACAGATTAGGAAACTGAGGCTTAGAGGGGTAAGTGACTTACCTGAGTGCACCCAGCTTATTAAGTAATTAAACTGGAATTCAAAACCAGAGACTCAAAAGCCTGTCCTTTAACTGCCTGGTTTCACTTAAGCTTCGTGAGAAGGGTATGAGTCAATACCACTTTGCCAACGGTAAAAAACAAAGAGGTTCCGGCACTTGCCCAAAGTCACCAGGTTGGCCTAGCGCAGAGCTCTAAGTGATGTCTTGGTGCTCATCTTACTGCCAGAAGGGCCAGCTATGAGCACCCCCAGAGAAGGCCAACAGAGCACAGAGCTGAAGCCCCTCAAAAACCCTCTTTTGTTGAAAAAGACCCCACGCTTCACTTACCTGTGCCGAGGACGGCAGCTGTACACCCAGAGTGGGCTTCTCTTACAGACAAGACTGACTTCAGGGAGTGCCTGATAGGCCTCCCAAGAGAGGATGCTGGGCTTTCTCCTTACCCATTTCTAATCCTTTCCCCCCATTTTTGGATGGCTGCTGGCACTGCCTCAGCCACCACCACTCCTTAGTCAGCCTAGGTAGGAGGCCTCAGGAAGCCAAGTCCATCAAAGAGCTTCCCAGTGACGCCTTCCAGAGTTCATAAGCTGCTGGAACAAAGCCAACTGTGCCTTCAAGCTCCCCTGAGCATCCCTCAGTACCTGCCAACCTGTGAAGTGACATCCTGAGTTCCTTTTTCACACACCCCCATTCAAGGTTTTTCAAACTGATTATTTCCCTTCTAGAAATAAGCCTTTTTGAAGCCCTATTACTTTTTAATGTTTACCTGCCAGCATCCCAACCTACTCCATACATTAGAGGCACTAGTAGTAAACTGAGCTTTCTCTGGGCCCATCCTGCATTGCCTCAGAGTTAAGGTGGGAGTTCTTGCTTACATGGAAGAGGCTATGCCAAGTTGGCTCATTTCCTTTCTTTTTGATACCTCTAGCTATTAGAATCACATGGACCTAGGTGCAAATACAAGCACTATCCTCGCAAATGGTTATTTAATTAGGAGTACACTATCTTAATAGTATGCTGTTTAGTTCCCCTATAAGTTACTTAGGAATTTTAACTGTGACAAAAATACAACTCAACTATTTTAAAGGAAAAAACAAAAGGGTTGGAGTTAGGTATTTATTGGTTCACGAAACTTAAGAGTCCAAGACAGCACTGATGTCAGCTTCAGGCATAGCTGGATTAAGCAGGTCAAATAAGGTCAAGACTTCTCACCCTATCTCTGTATTCATTTTTTTCTGTGTTGGCTTCTACTTTAGGTTGAATTTTTGCCCCACCACCACCACCACCAAATTCATATGTTGAAATCCTAGCTCCCAATACTTCAGATGTGACTGTATTTTGTGATATGGTCTTTAAGAGGTAATAAGGTTAAATGATGTCATTAGGTGGACCTTAATCTAATATGACTGGTGTCCTCATAACAAAAGGAAATTAGGGCACAAGCCCACACTGAGGGAAGATAATGCAAATACACTTGAAGAAGACAGCCATCTACAACCCAAAGAGAGAGCCCTCAGAAGAAACCAGCCTTGCCAACACTTTGATCTTGTCACCTCCAGCCACCCAGTCTCTGGTACTTTGTTATGGCAGGCAGAAGAAAGTGATACATCTTCATTCTCAGGCAGGCTATTTCCACACAGGAAATAGTGTGGGCCCCAACAGTTCCAGGTAGACATGCCCTGCGTAGCATCCTCAGTAGAATGTAGGTATCCAATGCGATAAATTTCCCTCTTAAGACTGCTTTTGCTGTATCCCACAGGTTTTGGTAACTTGTGTCTTCATTGTTGTAATGTTTGAAGAATTTAACAATTTCCTCTTCTATCTCTTCCTGAACCAAACTATCATTCAGCATAAGGTTGTTTAATTTCCAAGTCTTCGTGTGGGGATGAACGTTTTGTCTGATTCTTGGTTCTATCTTTCCATTTTCTCATCCATTTCTTTGATTATATTTATCATCCATATTTTAAATTCCCTTTCTGTCAAGTCCATTAATTTTTTAGAGGTAGAGTCTTCTGCAGTAGCTGCCTCATGATCCCTTGGGGGAGTTCCTCTGTTCTGGTTTTTCTTGTTGCCTGAATTTTTCTGTTGGTTCCTCCTCATGTGTTCTTTCTTCCTCTTCGCCTCCTTGTCCTCCTTTTAACTTCTCACTGCCTCCTTTGTTTCACACAGAAGTCTTTGCTCTTGATGACAGTATGTTGCAATGTGTTGCAGGGACACCAGATGGCGCTGTGGCCCTTTTTAAAGGAGACAGCATAGCCAGCAACCTCCGTGGTCCTTATTCCAAACTTAGTTGCTGTAGGGGATTGCCTATTATTTCCTCAGCATTCAGACCCTGCCATTTTGGGATTTTAAAGCATACAAGAATGTTTCAGAGTCAGGTCTCACAGTGCCTGCTGACTCCAGTTCCTGTGGGGTGTGGAAGTCCCTCAGCCTGTCCCAGTAGTGGAGTTCTGATCCTGGCAGGTGTAACTAAAGCACCGTGCTTTAGGCCCCTGCTCAGACCTTCTCCCAACAGTCCCACAATTGCAGCCCCCGGCCGCTGAGACCTTCTCAGTATGGCTGCCTCACCAGTCACCAAACCTATGGCAAGTCCACTCAAACTGACCTTCGAATCTGATTGCTGTGTACTGTTCAAGTCTGCCCACTCTCTAAACTTTCCACTCAAACCTCAGCTTCCCCTAACAACTGAAAACTCTGGAAGGGCTTCCCCCATCCTGCGCCTCTGTGGGCAGCCAGCCAATCCAAGCTGGTCACAATCACTTGCCTAATTCATCAGATTTCCACCACTCCAAATCATACGCTGTATGCAGCTCACCACCTCCTTGCTATGCTCTGTGAGCTATGACTCTGGATAAGGTCCTCATGCCAGGTATGGCTAGGGTCTCTCTTTGGCCCCAGTCATTCTAGGAGAGCTCAGCTGAATGATCCTTCTGGTCTGCCATCTTGCTCCACCCCACCCATTGTAATTATTATCCTCAGTAGAAAGGGTCTCTTTTCCCCAACACATCTAACAAAAAAATCTCAAGAACTGAGTCTCATTGGTCTGCCTTGGGTCTCGTGTACATTCCTGAGCCAACCCCTGTGGTTGGGGGGATAGAAGAGGCTGATTGGCCAGAACTGAGTCTTGTATCACCCCACAAGTCTAGGGTGAAGTCAGCACCAGCCAAACCACAGGACCAAGCAAGGGATTGGTCTCTGGAGAAGAACAGGGCAAAGGGAAGAGCAGGTGCCAGAAGGCCAGAAGAGCAGAGGTCCACCCTCTCCTGTCTCCAAGTTTCCTCCACCTCACAATTCAACTTCTGACTGAGCTATCTTTCTTCATTTAAAATCAGGCGACCCTGCCACCTCTTTCAATAAAATTTATTTTTTTTAATTTATTTTTTATTATAGATAAAAATATGCACCATAGATGTGCCCCAACCCATTACCCTCCCTCCACCGAAACCTCCCCCCTCCCTTCCCCTTCCATGGTCCTTTCCCCATAGTCTTGTGGTATAGTTGGGTTATAGCCTTCATGTGAAAGCTATAGTTTAGCTTCATAGTACGGCTGGGTACATTGGATACTTTTTCTTCCATTCCTGGGATACTTTGCTAAGGAGAATATGTTCTAGCTCCATCCATGTAAACATGAAAGACGTAAAGACTCCATTTTTCTTCAAGGCTGCATAGTATTCCATGATATACATGTACCACAATTTGCTAGTCCATTCGTGGGTCGATGGGCACTTGGGCTTCTTCCATGACTTAGCAATTATAAATTGGGCTACAATAAACATTCTGGTACAGATGTCTTTGTTATATTGTGGCTTTTCGTCTTCTGGGTATAAACCTAGTAGAGGAATTATAGGATTGAATGGCAGGTCTATTTTTAGGTCTCTAAGTATTCTCCAAACATCCTTCCAGAAGGGACGTATTAGTGGGCATTCCCACCAGCAGTGTAGAAGTGTGCCCTTTGCTCCACATCCA
>CAUYPK010074218.1:0-29996 GCA_963574355.1 Loris lydekkerianus
AACCATCGTTTGCAGTTTGCAGAATAAGATAATCTTCTCTAGGAAGAATAATGCCAACATAGCAGCACTATATTCACCAGGAATCTCCCAATGGATTAATCATGTGCCAGGAAGCCAGACCTTCTGACTGCTCACCACATCTCTCAGCTTCCCTTTAATCTTCAGGAAGTGTCTCTTGAACTCCTAACCATCACCCTTAGAAAGCTGGAAGTCAACCAATATCTTCTCATCCGTTTCTACTAAATTCACTTTGAATATGAGTTTATTGTTTCTCCTATCAGTTGTTGATACAGTAACCTGATTCATACAACTCTTCTTCCATTGAAGACACTTCTCACAAGTGTCTTTCAAGCACTGATAAGATCTGTCTGCATCCAATTTGGTAAAGAATCGTGTCATTCTTTTGACCAGGCACTGCCAGGGGTTCTGTGAGGATCCTGGGGTGCCAAGTAACTGACTATTCAGAAGCATATGATCAGGACACGTGGGTTGGGAGAAACTGATTCCTTGCACTAGTTTATCAACATATGAGGGACTGGCATCCCATAAGGACAGACTTGTCTGTGGTTCTGGCTGGGAACTGGAGAACTTCACATTTTCTTCACTAGAACTATTAGATGGAAAGAAGTCCAAATTGGATTGAATGTGCTTGGAGAATCCACTGGGAGACTCTGACACACCGCCTGACGTGACTTGGGGCCTCTTTGCCCCTTTCTTAAGCAGTGTATTGTACCATCTATCTTTTTTGATATCTGGGATGGTAATTCTTGCTGATGGATTCTCAACTAGGATTTTATGCAGCAGAGCTAGAAGAGCAGAATCAATTTTTTTCCGAGGGTTGACGTATGTTGTTGTTTTTTTTTTTTCTTTCCAATCAGAATATTCCTGACAACTATCACTGGGCTGGTCCCATGGCAATTCTCCAGCCAGCATTGCAGTAGGCACTATTCCACAGGACCAAACATCAACTGCTTCTGCGTGAAATTCTTTTCTCTTCGGAAGTTCTGGAGCAACATAAGGTAAAGTGCCACACATCTTGTTCAACAAACTTTCGGTATTATGTTGAAACACTGTTGCCAATCCAAAGTCAGAGATTTTGAGGTTATCCCTTTCATCCAATAGGAGATTTTTCTGGGTTAATATCCCTGTGAGTTATTCCAATACCATGTAGATAAACCACCCCTGCCATGAGTTGATGGAAGAATCCCTGAGCATCCTGTTCAGGCAGGCCTATGTCTGGTTCTAGTCTGTCAAAAAGCTCTCCCCCACTACAGTACTCCAGAAGCAGATATCGGATATTGCCTTCTCACCTATGACCATAGAATTTCACCATACTCTCATGATTTAGCATTTTATTGATACAGATCTCTTTTTTAATATTTTCTGGACAGTCTATGGCATGCTTCATATCTACAATCTTCACTGCAACTGCTTCTTCAGTTATTCTATTCACAGCAAGTTGAACTTCTCCATGGGCACCTTCTCCCAGGGTTTGCACCAAGTCCCAGTCCTCCACAAAGGGCACTGCCATGACTCCTCCCTGCACCATGGCCTCATGAAGGGAATTTAATAGTGTGGTGAGGAGTTGGGGAACAAATGGTTTCTAGGGAGCGACAGGGTTCTTTTATTTAGTTTTTGAAAAAGAGTCTTAAATTTGTTGCCATGGGTAGAGTGTTGTGGTATCATAGCTCACAGCAACCTCAAACTCTTGGGTTCAAGTGATTCTCTTGCTTCAGCCTTCTGAGTAGCTGGGAAGGCATCGGCCACAACACCTGGCTATTTTTAGAGATGGGGTCTCACTTTTGCTCAGACTGGTCTCTAACTCCTGAGTTCACGCAATCCACCCACTTCGGCCTCCCAGAATGCTAGGATTACATTGCAAGCCACTGCACCCAGCCCCAGCATGGCCACTTTGGGAAATATTTTGGCATCTTTTTATGAAGTTGAGCTTAGACTTACCGTTAGACCTGGCCATCTTTTCTAATGTCTGCCCAAGAGAAATGAATGAAAGCTCAGGTTCACACAAAAGCCTGTTTCCAACCAATTATAGCAGGGTTTTTTTGTATTTGCCCCAAACTGGAAACTCCCAAATGTCCTTCAACTGGTGACGAGATAAACTATGGCACAGGCGCATGGTGGAAGCCTACTTAGATGACAGAAGAACTGAACTACCAACATAAGTGCCAACAGGATGGACCGCAGATGTGTTATGCTGAGGCTAAGGAGCCAAACACAAAGGGCTCCATATTTATGATTCTATTTACATTTTGGAAAAAGCAAAACTGTAGAGACAGAAAACAAATCAGTGGTTGCTGGGGCCTACAGGGTGGTGGTGGTGGAGGAATTAACTACAAAGGGACAAGAGGGAGCATTATGGGGTGATGGAAATACTTTATATGTTGGTTGTGGTGGTAATTATATCACTGTATGCATGTATCAAAACTCAGAATTATATATCACAAAAGGTGGATTTTACTGTACATAAAAGAAAACTCTAATACACCTGACAATTAAAAAACACACCTGTTAATCATGGCCATAATTTCTGAGCCTTGATTATGTGCTGGGAACTGCACTAGGGGCCCTGAGTGTGTTTTCTCCTTCATTCATTTGATTGGTCCTGTTCAGCATTCATTGAGTGCCTACACCAGGCACGGTGTTCATTTAATCTCCCTACTACCTTTAGGATGTGTAACTCTTTGAATCCAGTGGAGAAGCCAACAGGCAGAGTAGGGAGGGCTTGAAGATTCTCTGTGGGTGCATTTCTATGAGGGTGAGGAATTCCTAGCTTGTCAGCCTCTCAAGGGAGTTTGCAACCCAGGAAGGACAGCTGAGGTGATGAAACAAAGAGGAAGGACCCATGAGGGGTCTCTATGGTGCTGTCCCAACACTAGGTGGCCAGGTCATGCTCCTCATAGCTCTGATTACAGAGCCTGGGCTATGGTGGAGGATTCAAAGTCCCAGGCTCATTTCTGTGTTTAGTTTCTTGCTAGGTGGGGTACACTGGCTCTGCTCAGGAGGTGTCTGTGTCTGCCCAGCTGAAACAGGAGTGGTCTCGGCTTCCTGGAGAATTCACAAGTAGGAAATTCCAGAATAAACCTGAGGTGGGGTACAAAGGCACAGAAGCACGGTACTGCAGGAAAAATGGCTAGACCAAAGCTGCGCTTGTCATCATGGGTACATCTCAAAACACAACAGTGAGGAGCGCCCATAGCTCAGGGATTAGGGTGCCAGCCACATGCTCCGGGGCTGGTAGGTTCGAAACTGGCTCAGGCCTGCTAAACCAAAAAAAAAAAAAAAAAAAGCTGGGTGTTGTGGTGGGGCCTGTAATCCCAGCTACTTGGGAGGCTGAGGCAAGAGAATCACTTGTGCCCACAAGTTTAAAGTTGCTGTGAGCTATGCCGCCTCGGCACTGTACTGAGGTTGACAAAGTAGGACTCTGTCTCAATAAAACAAAAAAACCACAACACTGAGTGAAGAACAAGTGACAAGATAAACATACATGACCTCATTTGAGCATGTTTTAAAAAACACAAAATAGCCAGGTGCAGTGGCTCACACCTGTAATCCCAGCACTTTGGGAAGCCCAGGCAGGTTTCCCTTGAGCCTAGGAGTTTAAGACTAGCCTGCGCAAGAGTGAGGCCCCATCTCTTCTAAAAATAGAAAACTGGGCGGTGCCTGTGGCTCAAAGGGGTAGGGCGCCAGCCCCACATGCCAGAGGTAGAGGGTTCAAACCCAGCCCTGGCCCAAAAAAAAAACTGCAAAAAAAACACTAAAAATAGAAAACTATCTGGCATTGTGGCAGGTGCCTGTAGTCCTGGCTACTTAGGAGGCTGAGGCAAGAGGATTGCTCAAACCCAGGAGTTTGAGGTTGCTGTGAGCTATGATGCCACAGCACTGTGCTGAGGGAGACAAAGTGAGACTATGTCTCAAAAATAATAATAATAATAATAATAAAACGACAAAATAGTACTATTTGTGGCTATGAGTATAAAATTAGGTTATAAAACCACAAACAAACAAAAAACAGGAACCAGAAAGATTATATTCTAACTTCAGAACTACATCCGCTCTGGGGAGGATATTAGCAAAAAAATTTTAAAAACCCATATTATGGCAAAATATTAATACTTGTTAAATCTGAGACATCTGAGTTAAATCACGAGGGTGTGTTGCATATCATTTTCTATACTTTTGGTTGAAATATTTCATAATTTTAAAACAAGCCAAAATGAACCTTGAGGACATTATGCTAAGTAAAATAAAGCAGACACAAAGGTACAAATATGGTTGGCTCCTTCCGGCTCCTTCCACCTTCTCTCCGAAGGACCCTGGGTTCTCTCAAGGTCCTGGAATAGCCAGATTCATAGAGACAGAAAACAGAATGGCAGGGCCAAGGAGAAGGGGGAGTTATTGTTGAATGGTACAGAATTTCAGTTAGGGAAGATGAAAAAATCCCGGAGACAGATGGTAGTGATGATCACACAACAAAGTAAATGTAGATAATGCCACTGAACTTGACGCTTGAAAATGGCTAAAAATGGTAAATTTTATGTTATGGCTATTTTACTACAATAAAAATAAACAAAAACAAAAGAGAATAGACAAATCTATAGAGACAGAAAGTAGATTAGTGGCTGCCTAGGGCTGGGGAGGATGCCAGGAAAATGGCCAAAGGGTGTAGGGTTTCTTTCTGGGATAATGAAATGCTCTGCAATTGATTGTGGTGATGAATGCTCAGCTCTGTGGATGCTCTAAAAGCCACTGGATTGGACACTTTCAATAGGTGAAACGTTTGGTGTGTGACTTAGATCTTGATTGCACTGTTTTTTCAAAAAACCTAAGGGGAAATCCTTTTAGTGTCAGCCACTGTAATAGAAGCCTGACCTGGGGCTGTCATGAGAGTCCCAGAGCCATCAGGAGCCTCGATGCCTCCCCCGAACCCTACCACCCTGCGACACGGGACGGGAACCCTGCCAACCTGGCTCCCGGGGCAGGAACTGTTGCTTCATCTGCGGGGCTCTGGCGGGGAAGCAGAGTCGCAGCCTCTGCAGAATGAGGTTAATGAGAATCTGCTCCAGGCTCTAGGGGTTTTGAGCCTTAATTAATACTTGTGAGCCCTCAGTGATTGTGAAATCAAAGGTTCTGTAAATGTGCACAAGACGCTGGCCTTATTGGCACTAACACGGAACACTGGAGAAAGACCCAGCCATCTTCTCATTCACTCAGCTCCGTGGAGGGGCTGCTCCCAGGAGTCCAGGCCAGTGTCCCTTGTCTTGCTTTCTAGACCACTTGTAAGGTCCAGAGCTCCAGGGCATCTGCCCCGTTGCCAGGCCTGGCCAGGCTGGTGGATGGTGAATAGAAGACCTCATGTCGGGGGTCTGAAGAGGGCAACTGGGTAGGCACCCCACAGGGGTCTTAGTGATGGTCCCCCCAGGCCTAAAGGAGGACTCCCACTGAGAGTGCAGCCACCTTCCCAGGCCTGGCTGGTCAGTCCTGTGTTGTATGTGTCTCCTTGGATTAAACACCATCAGACTCTCCAGGGTCCTGCGGGGAGGACCAGCTCTGCCCTCAGCCCAGAGCAGCCTGGAGTATGGAGCTTTCCCATTCCACCTTAGCTCATGTCTCTCCTGCCTGTTGGTTCCTTCCTGCTCTTGGCAGGCACCCTCCCCCAGAAGGATCCCGGTTTCCTCGAGGACACATAGCATGACCTTTCTCCTCATCCTCCCAGCCATGAAGCCTCAGATCACATCATCCTTTGGGCCACCTACCCAAGGGCACCTCACACTGGCCTTGGGTGCCACTGTCTGTGGCAAGACATCTGGATTCCATGTAGAACCCCCAACACATACCCACTAACAGGGCCTTGCTGCCCTCAAGCACTGTGGCCACATGCCCATTTGTAACCAGTGGGATGGTTCTCTGGCCAGAGACTAAGAGGTAGAAGCAGGAACCACCCAGAAGCCAGGATCTGTAGCCCTAGGAGCCCTGAGCTCTGGAGACACTTCAACATAGGATCCCTGGAGACCCTTAAACTTGAGGATCTGCAACTCAGCAGACCTGTGGCCCTGGTGTCCTCAAGCCAGGGGACTCATAGTCCCTAGTGCCTGTGATGCTGGGGCCTGTAATCCTAGGTGGCGTCTGATATGTGGACTTTTCTTTCTTTCTTTTCTTTATTTTTTTTAGACAGAGTCTCACTATATCACCCTCGGTAGAGTGCTGTGCCATCACAGCTCACAACAACCTCAAACTCTTGGACTTAAGCGATTCTCTTGCCTCAGCCTCCAAAACAGCTGGGACTATAGGCACCTGCCACAACTCTTGGCTATTTTTTGGTTGTAGTTGTCATTGTTGTTTGGCAGGCCTGGGCTGGGTTTGAATCTGCCAGCTCTGGAGTATGTGGCTGCTGCCCTAGCCACTGAGCTACAGGCGCTGAGCCTGATATGTGGACTTTTCTAACCAACCCACCTTCAATGGGTACCAGTTGTAAGCACTGCCACTAAGACACGGGGCTGCCTTCCCCACACTGGATCCTGTTTCTGGGGACCAATCCAAGCTCTCCACCTTTCCCCTAAGGCATGTTGCATTCTAATGGATATAACTCGTCACTCCTGCCAGGTAGCTCTGAGGATGGTGAACATCATCCTCCGTGCCAGCCGTCCCTTCCTTCCTCTCTCTCCTGGCTTCCTGTTCTCAAACACAGCCAGTCATTACTTACCTCTTTCCATATCCACTGCCTGTTGAACCGGATGGGGCGAGGCCAGATCCTGATGGCCTCCTGCCAGAGACCTCCCTCAGGGCTGACATAGGTACTCCCCAGCCCTTTGGGGAGTGTGTATTGTGGTGAGTAGACCCACACACACGGGAAACAGGTTCCTGGGTTCAAACCCTATCTCTACCTCTTACCTGCTGTGTAACTTGGGCAAGTTGCTTAACCTCTCTGTGCACCATCTGTAAAATAAGGGTTATCATACTGCTATACAAGGATATTGTGAGGATTAAAGGAGACTGTGTGTGGAAAGTGCTTTGCATGGGTCTGGCATATAGTAAATAGCCTAGAAAGGTCAGCTGACAGTGGTGCTGAACCAGCTGCCTCTCGGTCTCCCCAAGCATCCATCATCTATGTCTAAGAATGTGTCCTGAGAGGGCAGCCAGGCATCTAGCTCAAGCCTAGGTGACCCCAGTCTACAATCTGCCCTCATCCTCCTACCCCAGCAGAGGAAATTATGTCCACAACAGATGGATGCTGAAACTTCCTCTCTAAAAGTTTATGCAATGTGCCCAGCAAGTGCCCCTCCCCCTGACCCTGCTAACAATCTTCCCCACACCCCAACTTCCAGCCAGCTGCCTCCCAGGCCTTAATGAGAGGGTGCACGCCTCTGCTGAGCAGACCATCCCAGAAGCAGCTTGAAGAGGCCAGCTTTCTTCTATCTATAGTTCAGCTTCTCTGCCATTATGGTCCATTTCTAATTTGGGAGGTCTTTTATTATGTTTTCTTTATGTTTTCTTCATGTTGATCAATGGAAAAATAAATGAAAGAGAAAACTCTAGGTGTCGTGGTTAGGAAAACTATCAGGGGGGATGGAGGGTTTTCTGTTCCTTGCCACGATGGCATATCTGTGGTGTCCCAGGCCGTCAGAACTAGAAACAGCCTTTGTGGGCATGGTTCTGGGGTACTCATGGGGCAGGGCACCCACAGCTTTAGGAACAGACTGGAGCTTGAATTCTAAATTTGCCCTTGGCTTTCTAGGTGCCATCAGGCTAGTCCTACCTTCCCAGGCCTCCCCTGCCTTGTCTTTACTTTATTTTTTGAGACAGAGTCTCACTTTGTTGCCCTTGGTAGAGTGCCCTGGCGTCATAGCTCACAGCAACCTCAAACTCTTGGGCTCAAGTGATTCTCTTGCCTCAGCCTCCCGAGTAGCTGGACTATAGGAAGCCTCCATAAGGCCTGGCTATTTTTTAGAGATGGGGTCTTGGTATGTTGCCCAGACTGGAGTGCAGTGCAGTGGCTACTCACAGGTGCGATCCCACTACTGATCAGCACGGAAGTTTTGACCTGCTCCATTTCCAATCTGGCCCAGTTCACCCGTACTTAGGCAACCTGGTGACCCCCCACTCCAGGCAGGTCACCATATTGATGCTGAACTTAATGTGGACACCCAATTGGCATAGCACACTGCAGCCCAGACCTCCTGAATTCAAGTGATCATCCTGTCTCAGCCTCCTGAGTAGCTGGGACTATAGGCACGTGCCACTAAACCCAGAGTGCCTGGCTGTTTTTAGAGATGAGGGCTTGCTCTGGCTCAGGCTGGTCTCGAACCCGTGAGCTCAGGCAATTCACCTGCCTCAGCCTCCCAAGTGCTAGGATTACAGGCATGAGCCACTGCGACTAGCCTTCCCTGCCTTGTCTTTAAAAGTGAGAGAAATGGGCTGGGATGCACAGTCCCCAAGGAGATGCCAAAGAATGGCTCAGCAGCAAGAGTAGGAGAGGTGGGCCTGCCCTTAGTGCCCAAGACCACATCTTCATGTGGCCTCAGGGCCCAGGGAATGACTGTCTCTCCCTCCATTTCTGTTCAGCAGTGACCACTGGTCTGGGGGGCAGGGGAGCCCAGTATGACCAGGCCAGGATGAGAACAGGCAGCCCTGACAGAGAGGCTGGGGTTATGTGTTGACAGGGGGGCACCAAGTTGCCTCCATAGGCATGCATAGAGGTCCATTTTAGGAGGGTGGGCTGGCGCTTCTCACTGTGCAGCAAGGCCTGGTTTATTTTAAACTGGGTGGAACAAAGGACTCTGAGCCTCTGTGGTCTGTGGTCTGGCCATATGATGAGGTTGTGGTAGGCAGGACGCCAGTGGTCATAGCTCTCAGCCCTCATCTAACCTCCTGTGGGTCAGCCTGCCTGCGGGGTGCCTGTTCTTCACCCCAAAGATTTATCTTGACTCCCCTCAGGATGGGTGAGCAGGGCAAAGCAGACACTAGGGTTTGGCAAGGTTGTGTTCATATGGGTCAAGGTCACTTAGCCTTGGTCAGTACCCAGATCATCAGGCAGGCCCTGGAAACATATGTCAAGGTGACAAGGCGCAGGGTATAGACAGGAGAACTGGGGAAGGGGAAGGTGGGAGGGATGGGTGGGTACAGGTGCACTATATTTACTCTGGAGCCAGATCCCCTGGTTTGAAGCCCCAGCTTGGTCAGTTACCAGATATATAACCATGGGCAAGGTATCGAACCTCTTTGTTCCTCCATTTCACTCATCTGTAAATGGGAAGAATAACATAGCTTGTACCAAGGATCATTGAGAGGGTTAAAGGAGTTAGGTTCTCTCAGAACCATGCCAGGAGCTCTGCAGCCCTTTGTGGCTCAGCCCTGGCGCTCTGTGAGTGGACAAAGGGCAGTTGGTCACCTGTGACCCCCCTATAAAGGGCAGGGAGGGAAGAGTCCCAGCACCAGAAATGGGCAGTGGGGCAGTGCAGGCAGCCAGCTACTGTGGCTCCACCTGGGAGGGTGATGGACACATGTAGGGTTTGAGTCCCCTTTTTCCTGGCTTCTCTGCCCACTTTCCTCTCCTCAGGAGGGGCCCTCACCCAAGTTCTCAGCTTCCTCCATGATCTTGCCCCTCAGACTCCTTGCCTGGTACCCTGCCATGTTGGTCAGGATCTTTAGCAGCCCTCTAACACTTTGGCTCCTCTTCTGAATGTCCCTGGGAAAGGTGTGCCTGGCTGCCCATGGAGCCACACATGATGCCCTCGGTGCCATGTGCTGCCCAGCTGTCTGCAGACCAGAACTGTGCCCCTTCATCCAAGACAGACTTGGAGTCCAGTCCCAGCAGCATCACTGCCTAGATGGGTGACTTCTGACAAGCAGCTGGGCTTCTCTAAGGCAGGCCTCACCGACCATATGGGCATGATGATTCCTACTTCCAGGGTCATGGGAGGATGGGTGGGACAGTGAGTGGGAGACTCAGCATGTGGCCTGGCATGCAGCAGATGCTGAGCTCCTCCCACAGGCCTCAGTGACTCACTGGGGCAGCAAAGGGCCCTGGGACAGTATAGCATGCCCTGCCAGTTTCATTTCCCTAATTTTGCACTAGTTCACCCCCTCTTTGTCAACTCTACCACCTTTGCCCTGGTTCTGACCTCTCCTGACCTCTGTTCCAGCCCTTTGCATTCCATTTTCCATACTTACAGCTGGGATAAACTTCACACCACATGAATTAGGTCATCACACACTCTGCCTACAACCACCTGTGGCTCCCCATTACCCTCAAGGTAAGGTCCAGATTCCTTGATCTGGTCCGTGAGGCCAATGTGATCCATCTACTCACCACCACTCCCTAACCTCCCCCAGCATATTCCATGCAAAAGCCACACACAACAACTTGTTCCCCGGATGTACCTTGCACAGTTCTATCTCCAAACTTTCCTGTATTCTGTGTGTAAAACAAGTTGGGCCTTAGCTTCTGCAAACCACCTCCCCCCTCCCCCAACTCTCACCTACTGGAAAAACTCTCAGGCTCCACAGCTTTTCTAGCCATAATCATAATCTGAGTGAGTGCAATCAAGAATCTATCCTATTTAGAATCTCTTCCCATCTCAACACAGGAAGCCTGCGGTTGGAGTGGGAGGCTGTGGTGGGCCTCTTTCCTTCTTGCTGAAACTCATCCTCCATGTGATAGCTGATGTGCTGTCCTCTCTTCAGGGATCGATAGGGCAGAGGAGAGAGGGAGAGAAAAGCAAGGGGTCTGGAAAGGGCTTTCATGATACCAGATCCAGGATCTGACATGTTGGCCTTTTCCATGGTAGATGTACAACATCTGGATCTTTCTTCCTTGGGCATTTTCATGGGTTCAGTGATGACCTTTACCCCCTCTGCACTTGGAGCCTTCTAATGCAGTTCTCTGGTACAGATGCACGTCCTCAACTGGCTGCTTGTAACCCACCCCAACCTTTCTGTCACTGTCACCTCACCCAGAAGGAGGCTTTCATGGGCAAGACCCCTTTGTGATGACTCCAGCTGGCTCCTATATGCTGGGGGTTGGGGACAAGTATGGAACTCACACTCTGTAAACAACTGTAAGCCACCATGAGACTTTGGACATTCACATTCTGAGGACGTAAGGAGCCCCAGAAGGGTGTGATGCAGGGAGTGACATGATGGGTGGATTCTGCAACCAACCAGGCAAAAGGTGATGATGGCTTTTCCTTTAATGTGAGCTGTGGAGATAAGGAAGCTGGCCAGATTGGTGTTAGCGCCAACAGACTTTCAAGTGGCGTGGATGTGAGCATGATGAGAGAAGAGTCTAGCGGCTCGGCAGGAGGAGCTGGGTGAATGGAGACGCCAGTCATTGAGAAGAGGAGGTCTGGGGTGGCACGGGTTGAGTAGAGCAAAAATCAAGGGTTCGGTCTTGGTCACGCAAACTTTGAGATGTATGTCAGATGCTAGGGAAGCTGCCGGGAGGCAGACGGATAAAGGAGAGGATTTCACCAGCCCACTGTCTTTGTGCAAAATGAGAAAAGGGTATCCCTTCCTTCAAGTGAATGTAGACACCTGCCATGGTAGAGCACAGCCCAACCTCAGCCCCATTAGTCGCTTTTTCTGTGCATCCTTGTGCAGTGAACAAGCTGTACAACTGTGCATGGCAGCCCTGGATTGCCATTCTGGAGCTCAGAGGGAAATTGCGGACTGGAGAAGAACCCATAGCTAATAGGATGCTTTCTTTGATGCTGTATGGCAGGGGTGGCGAACACAAAGAGCCAAAATTTTAAACTGTGACAGTCAGAGAGCCACACCACGCAGTGACCTGCCAAAACAGACAAACACTCACACAAAAGCATATAATTTTAACAATAATATATTAAACACATAATATAACATGCTCAGTCAGGTGTTTTTTGTTACCTTGTTGGAGCTGCATACAGTTCGAGAGCCGCGTGTTCGCCACCCCTGCCATAGAGCAAGAGAGCTCACAAGAGAGAAAAACACAATTGAACTCTGAAGGTGAGAAGGGAAGAAGGGAAAGGGAAGAGGAGAGCAGGGAAGTGCATAATGTAGTACACAGAGTTCAGGGCAGAATAGACAATAGTTTGAAGAGGTAAACAGAAGATATTCCTTTGTAGATAAGTGTTCTTTACTACTCTGACTCGGTAGAGCATGTTTAGGGTATAGTGATCAATTTTAAACAAAAAGGCCTACTGTCCAAGAAATGTTTTTGAAGAAATAAACCAATGATGAGAAAACTCAAAAGCATTCCATATTTAAAAAGTTTAGAGGTAGTATCACTGCTAATGTTGGGGAAAGAAAAAAAAAAGAGATCTAAAGGTTAGTATAGCATGGTGGTAGTAGGTATAAACTCTGGACTCATCACTAGCTGTGTGACTTTGGACAAGCCATATAACTTATTTTTTGCTTCAGTTTTTTTTTTTTTTTTCATTTGGAAAATTGGAGATAATAATTGTATCTACCTCATAGAGTTGTTATGAGGATTAAATTACTCATTATGCAAAATACTTAAAACAGTGTTTGGTATATGAATGTTATAATTTGAACAATTGAGGGGGTGCATAGTACAGAAATTTGAGTGGGTCTGTATGTCCTGAAGCAGTTGAATCAAGTCCAGTAAATGAAAACTCCAAGATTTTCATTAAGTGCAAAGATAAATTGTCTCATAGACATATTCAAATATGATTTTATATGGTAGTGAGTTTCCCATCCTACACATGTTAAAACTGAGACTAAATAACAAGTCATATCCTATTGAGATTGAAGCTTAAGAAGTTGGATGTATAAAACCTTTAGAATTCATTTCAATCCTGACATATCTCTGATTCTTCAGAAAAATTATGTGCATTACTGTGTAAATGTAATCTTGTCAGCTGGCCTATACCTTAAAGAACCAACAACCGAGAAGAATATGCTTGAACTCCATCCTGGTCAATATAAAAGATATAAAATCTCCATCTTTTTATGGCTGAATAGTATTCCATGGTATACATAAACCACAGAATGGAAAAGCAAGTACCTATATACTCGAGTATAAGCCGAGTTTTTTTGAAAAACCTGAACTCGGCACAAATTTTGTGCCGGAAAAAACCCAGCTTATACTCGAGTATATACGGTATCCAATGTACTCAATACTGACCGAGATGGAACCAATAGATAAACATGCTCACAAGAGAGAAAAACACAATTGAATTCTGAAGGTGAGAAGGGAGGAGGGGAAAGGGAAGAGGAGAGCAGGGAGGCGCATAATGTAAGGGTATACAGCACACCCCCTGGGTGAAGGGCTCAACTACAACTTCAACTTTACCTAAGAAATGCAAATAAATAACCTAATCATTTGTAACCTCATATTAATCTGAAATTTAAAAAAGCCAATAACTGCCTTGTAGGCTATAGATTACCCAGATGTCATTCTTGATCTTTAAGTAGTACATGAAAAGCAAATGTAAAATCAATTTGTGATTGTATTATAATCCCCACCCTTCATCTTGCAATCATCTCTTCCTCTAATTCCATTTTCTTCAATGAAAATAAATGGAGCTGTTGTCATAGTTTGCTGTTTAATAAGAGTATAGATGCTATAGGTATACCATTCAAATTTAAGATTGAAGCCAAGGCACCTAATACATATGTGATTTTGGACAGATTAATTAACCTCTTACAGCTTCAGTTTTTGCCACTGTAAAACAGGGGTAATAATAATAATCCTTATCACACAGCCTAATTGACAAGAGTAAATGTGATATTGTTTGCAAAGCTCCTGTTATATGTCAAACTTTAAAAAAATTAGCACTTGTTAGTATAATATGTTATACAATAGTCATTGTTATTACAAAACTAGTTGTTGAGGAGATGCCTGGTTGACCATGGGTGTGGAAGATTTTCACATTTTCCTTGAGTGAAGTCCACATTGTCTAGTTAATCCTGGAGAGTTTCTGCAGGGATTGTAAAACTGGGGGTGGGGGAGAAAATATAATTGCTCTTTCTAGGACAGACAACCTCCACCTTCCTTAGGGGTTATCCCCATTCCAAAGCAAGTAAGAAGGAACAATATGCAGAAGTAAAGCAGTCCTCCAGATGGACAGAGGGAACCTTGTCAACAAAAGGATTCTCATGTGCAGAAACCAAGCATGCAGCTTATATTTTGATTTTCATATGAATAACATTTCAAAAGTTAGAATAGCCAGCTGTGAAAGGCCTGGTTGCTCTTTGATCTGTGGAACAAGAACCTATAATAAAGAATAATAAAAGAGAGAAAAATACCACCTTCCCAGGCTTTGTCTTTATAATGAAAAGAGTTTTCAAACTTCCTTTAGTTGCAAATAATTTCAATTAGCATTTTTGAGAAAGCTGAATGTAAATACCAATTCTGCTCTAGGCTGAAGCCAGTTGATTAGCCATTGTCTGAAGTGTTGCAGTCTTCTATTTAAGGGAGGAGAAAAAAAGTAGGCACTCCTGTTTGGCATTCTCTTCTGTTCCTGTGTTCCCTCTTTTATTCATCTATTCACTTCCAAATGCTACTTGATTTTTTAAGAGTGGGTTGTCCAGGAAAGGAAACCTAAGGGTAGGATGAAAAGCATCCCAGTTTTCTCATCTGAACTTCAGCACTGAGAATCCCGTGTCCTGAGAACTCCCTCCGTCCTAGATGAGCCAGGATTGTTGGCTGCTCTGCGACTCTCCACAGCATTATTTGGGAAATTATGTGGCTAGGCCTATAATCCTAGCACTCTGGGAGACTAAGGCAGGTGGATTGATTGAGCTCAGGAATTCAAGACCAGCCTGAGCAAGAGTGAGACTCCATTGTTTCTATTTCTAAAAATATGAGAACCTAGCCTGTGTCATGGCAGGTGCCTGTAGTCCCAACTACTGGGGAGGCTGAGGAAAGACGATTTCTTGAGACCAAGAGATTGAGGTTGCTGTGAGCTATCATGATGACACCACACCACTCTAGATAGAATGGGCAAGAGAGTAAGACTCTGTCTCAAAAAAAAAAATATATATATTTTCTTATATTTAGAGCAGTATGGTAGAGGTTTGTGCCTCAGCAAATCATTTGAGCTTTACTCTGATAATCAGTGTAATTTACTAAGTCCTGAGAGTATTCATTTCTTACTCTACAGCTGTGATCCCCATACTGGTACTGGTACTATTCTGTGAGCTGTTAGGAACTGGGCCACATAGCAGGGGCTAGGAAGGGATATCATATTTACAGTCACTCTCCATCACTCCCATCATTGAACTCTACCTCCTGTCAAACTTGTGGGACATTAGATTCACATGGTACTGCAACCCCTACTATATACTGTATGCAAGGGATCTAGATTGCATGCTGCTTGTGAGAATCTAATGCCTGATAATGTGGCTGAGGCTGTGATGTTAGTGCTGAGAACAGCTGCAAATACAGGATGGGACCATCTGGTTGTAGGAAAATATGCTCAGGGATCCCACTGATTCTGCATAATGGTGAGTTGTGTAATTATTTCATTATATATTACAGTGTAATAAAGTACACGATAAATGTTATGTGTTTAAATCTTCCCAAAACCGTATACCCAAACCCCAATCCATGGAAAAATTATCTTCCAATAAACTGATCCTTGGTGCTAAAAAGGTTGGGGACCACTGCTTTATAGGACAGATAGCAAAGTCAAAATATATATTACCTATTGACAGTTGGGGATTGCTATGCATGTGTTAGAGTAGGGGGGATGTAGAAACCTGTATACCTTCATTCAATTTTTATGTTAACCTAAAACTATTCTAAAAGTCTATTAAAAATGCATATCATCTCCTTTTAAGATCTGCTTGATCCATACCTAGATCAAGTGTTGGCAACTGTGGCCTGGAGGTCAAATCCAGCCTGGTGCTTATTTTTATACAGCCTATGAACTAAGAATGATTTTTATATATTTAAATGGTTGAAGCAAAATCAAATGAAGAATGATATTTTTGGCATGTGAAAATTATATAAAATTCAAATTTAAGTGTCCATAAATAAAGTCTTATTGGAATACAGCCATGCTCATTCCTTTATATATGCTATCTATGGCTGCTTTCCTGCTACAGTGTCAGAACTGGGTAGTTACTACAGAGACTGTGGCCCACAAAGCCTAAACATTTACTATGTGATCCTTTCTGAAAAATGTATGGTGCCTGTAGGGCAGGCGTCCTCAAACTGTGGCCCGCGAGCCACATGAAGCAGTGTGAATTGTATTTTTTTCCCGTTTTGTTTTTTACTTCAAAATAAGATATGTGCAATGTGCATAGGAATTTGTTCATAGTTTTTTGTTTTAAACTGTAGTCCGGCCCTCCAGCGGTCTGAGGGACAGTGAATTGACCCCCTGTTTAAAAAGTTTGAGGATACCTGCTGTAGGGTTAGAAGAAGAAGCTAATCCTGTGTGTAGAAAACATCCATGAGAAAGCTCACAATTATGGGAAAAAATCATTCATCAGTGCCGTGTTTTGGAGGAAACAATAATAGTGCTGGGGCTCAGAAAACAATATTCCAAAATGAAGGTCTCAGAGGCAAGTTTTTCTTTGACCTTCTCCTGCTCTCCTGTCTTCTAGTCCCAGTCTTCCCTGATGCTAGTCATAGAAACTCGATTCTCTTTTCCCCTGAGGCTGATCACAGAAACTAGAAGCCTCGTCCCCCAAAGACAGACATAATACCTAAAAATATTACTCTTTCTCTCCATCTTTCTAGGTAAAAATTGACCAAAAGGAAATTATCTGACTTACCTTGTTTGACTCTAAGTTATAAGGCCCTCATTCCAGAGAGGGATCTTCCCCATACTCAGAAGGAAGAAAATGTATGCCCTGGGAGACTAAAAAGAATCTAGCCATGCTAGGTTTCTCCATTCAATCTATTAACATTAGATCATACTCTTTTTATCCAATCATATTTCTACCTTGCTGTCCATATTTTGTTGAACCTAGGCGTAAAAATGGACAATTTCCCCAGTATCTTTGGATCTTCTTTCTGAAGGCTTCTGTGTGAACACATTAAATAAATTTGTATGCCTTTTCTGTAATTAATCTCCCTTTTGTGAGTTTATCAGTGAAACTTCAGACTGAAAACTTTCCCCATGGCCCCTAAAATGACAAACATAAATTGATTCAGGAAATGCAAGTCACGTGAAATCAACAAAAGTTAAGAAAAAATCTTTACATTATATGTCTAATCATAGTCTACCCTGATATTTTTTAAAATTTCTATTAATCATGGCTATGATCAATAACCATTGATCACCAACAAGATCCTGTTGGTGGATCTTATTGGATCTAAATCCAAAAATTTACATAAATATTATATACATATAGTATATACATAAATATGCAATGTATGTATTTTATGTCTCTATTCAGAGGCTTTATTTCTGGTCCTCTCTCCTTTTTTCCAAGGCGCTTTTTTATTCCCGCAGTACTATTACCTGCTATGCAGAAATGATGAGCTAAAAAATATTCAGTTAAGATGTCCCTACTGGTTGGTTTTATAAATCAACACTGGAAATTAAGCTATTGATTTTTTAAAGCATTAAACAGCAAAGTAAAGGAGAACCAGAAGAAAGATGAGGGGAATAGTAAATTGTCACCTGAGAAATATTTACCTTTCATGATAGTCCTTGTATAACATTGCAGATTGAGATTCTATCGTTTGTTATTGAATGATATAGCAAAGGAAATGGTTTGCTATTGTTTTTCAGAGATGGCTTGGGTGCTGGGTAGGTGAGCAAGTGAGCAGAGGTCTAGAGAGTGATAGGGTCAGGTCAAAGGCCATGGTAATGAAATATGGGGCAGGGCTCAAATACTTTTGTTATACCTAAGAAGCTCAATCAGTGGCATCAAATGGACTTGGGTTTGAATTCTGGTACTAGGCCAGGTACAGTGACTCACACCTGTAATCTTATCACTCTAGGAAGCCAAAGTGTGAGGATCACTTGAGCTCATGAGTTTGAGACCAGCCTGAGCAACAGCAAGACCACATCTCCACTAAAAAATAGAAAAATTAGCCGGATGTTGTCACAGGTGACTTTAGTCTCAGCTACTTGGGAGCCTGAGGCAGGGGGATTGCTTGAACCCAGGAATTTGAGGTTTCTGTGAGCTAGGCTGAGGCCATGGCATTCTAGCCTGGAAACATAGTGTGACACTATCTCACAAAAAAATAAAACAAACAAAAAAAAAAAATTAAAGAATTCTGGCACTGTAATTTGGTAGCTGAGAGTTCTTAACTAGATTATTTACCATATATACTCGAGTATAAACCAAATTTTGTGCCAAAAAAAAAACTCGGCTTATACTCGAGTATATACGGTAATCTTAATGTGATTTGGTTTCCTCACTTGTAAAAGTGAGGTAATAAAACGTCTCCTTTATGGGATTGTTGTGAAGATAGATTAGGATATGTATAAATAAGCTTAGCACCAGGTCTGGCAAAAGTTCTCAGTATATGTTTGTTTCTATTGTTAGTATGAATGCTAAATGAAACAGTCGTGGAAATCATTACATAATTAGTCAATACTTTGTTATATGGTGAATTTCTGTGGACCCAAAGGAAGGCAGTGGAAGGAATAATGAGGTGAAGTTAGGAGGCTTGTGCTTTAGTCTGGTTAATAATAATCATGACAATAAGATGTTAAAAACTATCTGTTTAAGTTCTCAAAGCAACCAAAAATAGGTACTGTCATTATTTCCATTTTAAATATAGAGGAACTAAGGCTTAAAATTATTTGGCTGATTATATAAGTTAATATAGCTAGCAAGGATAGAGGTGGAATTTGAACTCAGACTGACTCCACAGCCTTAATGCTAAATCAGGAAGCTACTCTACCTTCTTGCTTCTGCAATTAGCTAGCTCTTGACCTGAGGCATCACAGGGCTACCCATATGGTTGTACAGGTTATGCAGTGCACATATTGCTTATATTGGCTATAGGCAGTGAATAACATGATCAATCACATGGGTGGTTATGGGGAAGTTTTTTTTTTTTTTTTTTTTTTTTTTATATAGATTATCAAGCTGTTGCCCTGGGTTGAGTGCCATGGCGTCACAGCTCACAGCTCACAGCTCACAGCAACCTCAAACTCTTGGGCTTAAGCAATTCTTTTGCTTTAGCCTCCCAAGTAGCTGGGATTACATGTGCCCTCCATGATGCCCAGCTATTTTTTGGTTGTAGTTGTCATTGCTATTTGGCAGACCCAGGCTGGATTCGACCCCACCACCTCCGGTGTACGTGGCTGGCGCCCTAGCCACTGAGCTATCGGCACCGAGCCTATGGGGAAATTCTTTATCTGAGTTTTAGTTTCTTTGTTCCTAAAATGAAAGATTTGATTTAATTGGTCATTAGGCCTCTTCTAGCTGAGGTCTAGTATGAATATATGAATAATTAAAAAAAATAATTCTTATTTGCTTCTAAGAGCTTTTATAGATATATTTGAATTTGTGCTTATCTCATGAAATCAATTTCCAGAGCAAACCAACTAATGATACAACACTTGGAAGACTGGGAGCTGGGATATTGGGAGCTGCCTAGTTTTCCCATCGTGCACTTCTGCTTAGGTTCTCCATGCTCTGAAGAGATAGTTCATATTTGCAGCTGATGCTAGAACAATAAAATAGAATGTTTCTTTCTCAGACATCCCCAGGATTAGATATTTGGTTAATTGAATAGGTTTGAAAGGCTTTCTTTACTAGGATGTGAATTGCATAAAAATTAAGTGTAAACAGTGCCATAGATTCAAAAGCAGTTACTCAAGTAAATTAGGTATCGTCTGCAGAAACCCATTTTAAATAAAGCAATTAATTAAGCAAGAATTATACATGCTACCCATTGATAAAGGTAAAATTTGGCTGATAATATTGTGGATCTACAGAAGATTTAAGTATCAGGATGTTACTATCACTGTATTGTATTAGGACTCAGCACTGTTTCCTCTTAAATCCTTTGCCTGATTTCAGTTACATGATGTTTTCTGTAGGCAGGCTTAGCTGAAAAATGGATTAGCATGTTCTATTTAATTGTATAGCACCGCTAAATAGAATTCTTTATGAAATTGGTATATACATGGTCTGACAATTAAGTTCACAAACTTATCCTAAAAAAATGTGCTACATACCTCATTGCTGAGTATCACTATGGTCACCTT
Source organism: Loris lydekkerianus (assembly GCA_963574355.1). Classification (NCBI taxonomy): domain Eukaryota; kingdom Metazoa; phylum Chordata; class Mammalia; order Primates; family Lorisidae; genus Loris; species Loris lydekkerianus. The sequence continues at coordinate 20,142 of CAUYPK010074218.1, forward strand.
CAAAGTACTCCTTTTGGGAAGCTATTCATGCACTGATTCCAGCACCTAGTCCACTCTTTAAAGCAATTTTGGAACTCTTTTCTGGAATGACCATCAGAGTTGTCATTGTACAGCACACAAAAACACACGGCAATAATAATGAATGCCACACATCTGTGAGGCACTCATACACTAAGGTTATGAAACCTTACTGAGTTGTTTGTACAGTGCTGTCAGTCTAAGCACATAGTGGCAAGAACTTAATTGTCAGAACTTCATATTATCATTCATGATATATGGGTAAGGTAAATTTAAAAGTAATACAGCATACTTATTTTTTCCCATCCTTCCACATCACCAGGCCTCTTTCTAACTCTTAGTTATAGATTCTCCCCATTAACAAGATATTTTTATGCCTCTGGCACTTCTGGAACCTTGCCAAGTGTCACAGCACCTGTAGCCTTTCCTAAATCAACAGTTTAGCTCCCCTGTGAGAAAGATAGATACCTGTTTATAAATAGTCAAAGGTCTGGAATTCCTTTCTCATGTCTAATGTTTTATATATTCTCAGATGACCTCTTTATTCCTAGTCTAGTCATAGTGCTTTATTCACCATTCCATGGCACCACTCTTCATCTTCCTGCCTCATATACATGGTTTTACTCAGACTGTTTTCCTTTGCCTGAAATCCGTCTCCCCTGCACCCATTTCTGCCTGTCACTCTCCCCATTTAAAGTCCTATGCAAATTGCACTTCCTTTAATAAGTCTTCCTCAGAGCTCATCTTTCCATCCTCTACACCCCTTCCAGCATTTTGCTTATATTTTAGTTGTAACTATAGTGACTGCATTTGCTGAACTGTAGAATCAGGACACATGCTTTGACAGCTCTAAGTATACTTATATGAACAATGTGATAGATTATTTGAAATCAAGGCAGTTCTAGAAAATCCAGAGTGTGTGTTTGCCTTAATTGTAGCACTCATTACAGTCTGCCTTGTGTTGGCATTAATTATGTGTTTGTTTGAATCCTTCTTGATGTTGCAAGCAAGAATTGTGTCACATGGATCCCTGTATCACCCCACACCTGTCAGATTCCTTTGTCTGTAGTAGGCATTCATTTTTGCATGCAATCATCAAATATTTATTAAGCTAGTATTAATGTGGCAGGCACTGTGCTAAGTGCTAGGGATAAGATGAGGTCCTTCCTGCCACAAAATAAATAAGTAAAATGCTGTGAGATGAGTGCCATGTTAGGGTAGACGTGGAACACATAAGAGGGGCCCCTCATCCAGACATGGGGAATTAGGTTGGTCTTGAATAAAGAGAATTATAAGCAGACAACTATAGGATGGGATTAATTTTGTCAGGGAACAATGGGGTTTAGGAACTCAGGGTACAGAAAACAATATGTGAAAAAGTTGAGGGGTGGAAGAAAAATGGCCTACTGCAGAAATTCACTTTTTCATTCCTTTGGAATGTAAAATGTGAAGAGGAGAATGAGAAGAGAGACTGAAAAGGGAAGTTGGTCATTGGGCCAAGTGCTAGTGATGCAGGCATGAATAAGACACCTGATCTCTCAGAGTTTACATCAAAGAAGTAATGGGAAAATGATGATACAGTATAATGGGTGCTCTGACTGGAGACGTTCTGTATATTGTGAGAACATGTGTATTTAGGTATCATTTACTTTGATAACCAGGGGAGGTTTACCATCAGATGTGAATTTTAATTTGAAATTTAGATCACTAAATACCAAACAAATTAAATTATTAGTATTTAGCTAGTTTGTCATTTCTACTTCTTGAATCTTAGCATAAGACAGAAACTGTGAGAGAGTAAGAGGACAGAATCCCATCTCTAGTTCCTTACTTTCTTCTCTACATCTATGCACAGTGGCTGAAATGGATTGATAAACTAAAATATCTCCTTTTTTTCTTCCAATAAGAAATATCTCCTTTTTTCCAGTCCTTTTATTAGTTGGCTTGATGCTGCTTCTTTCTCTTCTGATCAATATTTTAACTGTGTCTTATGTAAAATGAAATTTACATACAGGTGTTCCCTTAGTAATCATCACACAAAATCAAATACATCTGCTTTCAGAATTAGTTTGTCTTTTGAAAAACCTTGTAGTTACAAATCTTCCTTTATTAGCAGAATTGGCTTTCTAAACGGGCTACCATCTTTTACAAAATGAATTGTTTTAAAGATATATTTAAATAACACTTATGAGATTTTAAAATAAAGGTATAAAGTGATTTCAGTGGGACTTTTATTCATTTATAAACATTTATTAGTACCTAAAGGTGCTATTTTAGGTACTGTGGACTGCCAAGATGACAAATGTATAATCCTTTGCCCTCAGAAAGCTTAAAATGGAACAAATACCTACAGCAATAAGTGTAATAGATGCATAAGGCTTAAAAGTGATGTACATTAAATGTTGGAACACGTGCATATGTGAGTTTGTTACTATAGGAATTGTTATAATGCTCTTTAACCTTTATGGAAGTGAATCTAAGAGATATCACCTGTCAGCTCCTGCAATTCTAATTACAGAAGTAAATTCTAAAAATCTAAAAAGTCTGGGAGTTCTTACATTGCCGCAGGAATCTAGAAAAAAATCATAAAGGTGCCATTAAAAAATGTCAGTAACTATGTGTTACATTGAGTTAATGTGTAATTCACAGAGGGATTTATGGATTTTAATTTTACCATAAAACTGATGTTCTTGCCAAGGAAGAACATGGAAAACTGAAAAGTCATAAAATGTTCAAAGATCACTGTGCTTAAAATAACATTTAAAATGGTGTGCTTTCTTCAAAATTGGGAAGAGAGGAGCCATGTGTAAGTCCACATTATGGAGTCTTAAAGTATTATTAAATTTCATATTCATGGATTCTTTAGTGTTTTATAATTCCTGTTAGAAGATGTTCTGTTGGACAGTAACAATTCCAAATTGCTAGAATCTTCCTTAGGTTATTAGAATAGTTGTATTCTAACTTCTCCAAACATCTTTGCTGTCTTAATGTATGTTTTCCTCAGCACGTACTTAGTCATTACCATTATACTTAGGGTAAAGATTGTATTCCTTACCATGATCTACAAAGCTCTGATTGTTCTGGTGCCCATTTGACTTTCCAATCACATTTTACACAGCTCTCTGTCTTGCATTTTAAGCTCTACCAAGATTAAACTACTTATACTTGTGTTATTTTAGGTTTCTGAGCCTTAACTTAAACTACCTTTCATGCTTGGATTGTTCTTCTGCTACTACTTTATCTGATTAATCCATTCATTACATATGATTTGGCTTAATTATCAACTCTTCCAAGCTGCCTGCCTTTACCTTCACCCCGACATCTTGGGTTATGTAGAGTCTTCTTCTTTGTTCCCTTAGCAGTGTTTTTCAGCCTTTTTTATTTCATGACAAAATTGAACCTATAGTTAAACTTCTCCAGCACACTTAAATTATGTTGATAAGAAGAAAGAGTAAAAGCAGAATATACTTCCTGTGCTTGAACTTCTTTTGAAAATAATTTAATTAATGATCTTTAAATTTTTCTGCAGCACACCTAAGATCACGCTGGTTGAAAAAATCACTGCCATGGCATCTTGTAGTTATATCTGGCACCTCTTTCTCAAAAACTTAAACTTGGCACAAATCCTCAATTTTATAAATTGTGTCAGTTCTGTGCACTACCCATGAACTCTCTAAATTCCCAGTCTTCATCATGGTTTCTGTTGTCTCTGCCTTCTTTGGAGGACTAACCTGAGCTCTGCTTAGTACTGAACATGGAAACTAAATGACTCTTCTTTAATGTATTCTATAAAAAGTCCAGTTGCACCAAACATATGATACATTTTTAAAAATTTAATTCTTTATTGTGTATTCTAATAATATCTTATACATATATGAATTACAGTTACTTTGAAGTTCTGTCTCTAACAAAGATCTATCGTACATCTGCTTTTGTTATCTAATTTTTTCTTTTGGTTTTTATCTTATATGATTCTGCCTTTGAACATGCCTCATACTTTTTTTTTATTAAATATTATACATTGTTTGTAAACAACTGCAGAGGTTCCAGATGGTATTTTTCTTTCTACAAAGGCTTTATACTGTTCTCTGCTAGGGAGATAGAATGGGGGAGCTGATCTCTTAAATATTGTCTGGCAGTGAGCCAGCTTATGCCTCAGTTGCAGTTTAAAACTCAGTCTGTCTCTGTTTTTTCCCTGTTCCTAGGGCATGGCCCTACAGGTCTTTCAATTGGGACTTCAGGAAATTTAGCCCTACTTTTTTGAGATTTTTTAAATTTTCTTTATTTTTGTTGTGACAGTGTCTCACTCTGTTTCCCAGGCTAAAGGGTAGTGGCATCATCATTGCTCACTGTAACCTCAAACACTTGGGCTCTAGAGATCCTTCTACCTTAGCCTGAGTAGCTGGAACTACAGGTACGTGCCACCACACCCAGCTAACTTTTCTATTTTTTTTTTCCTTTTGTTTTTGTTTTTATTTTATTTTTCTTTATAGAGACAGAGTCTCCCCATGTTGCCCAGTGTGGTCTTGAACTCCTGGCCGCAAAGATCTTCCTTCCTTGGCCTCCTTAGGATTGTGGGAGCAACACCATACCTGGATGTACTTCTTAGATGTTTTTCAACCTAGAAGTATACTCTTATGTATTTTCAGAATTTAGAAACTGTCTTAAAAGAGATGGCTGTTACGTGTCCCTTGATCTTACTTTTGCCATTATAGTCCTATGTGATGGTTTCTTTAAACTCTATGAGCAACCATCTGTCTGATTTCTAGCCTCGGTTCTTTTTGTTTTTGAATTTTTAGAACTTTTTTCATTTCAAAATATTATGGAGGTACAAATGTTTACATTACATGAATCATTTTTCTAATGCTTGAATTCTGATTATAGGTGTTCTGATCACTTAAATATTGTTTATAGTACACATTAGATTAGTTTATTCCCCTCCCTTATCTCCCACACTGGTTCTTTTCCATTGAATTTTAATTCCCGCTGTGCACTAGTATGCTTATCAGTTAGTTGAATTTAATAGTGAGTACATGTGGAGTTTTCTTGTCTATTCTTGAAATAGTACACTTAGAAGGATGGTCTCCAGTTCCATCCAGATTGATGCAAAAAGTATTAATTTATGTCACATTTTATTAATCCACTCATTAATTGATGGGCACTTTGGTTATTTCCACATCTTTTTGCAATTGTAAATTACGCTGCTATAAACATTCAAGTGCAACTGTCTTTTTGATAAAATGTCTTTTTTTTTTCTTTTGAGTAGATACCCAGTAGTGGAATTTCTGGGTCAAATGGTAGGTCTACTTTTAGTTCTTTGAGGTATCTCCATAGTACTTTCCATAGAGGTTGTATTAGTTTGCAGTCCACTAACAATGAATAAGTGTTTCTTTTCTGAAGAGTGGTTTCTCAAAGGCCATTGGTTTTTCCCAACTCCTCTAGAACTTATAGAAATAATTTTTTTAATTACATCTTGGTCCTCTAACCTTTAAGGTTATATTAAAATGGTTTGCTTATTTTTCTCTTCTACCATAAGAAGGAAAGAAACCTAACTTTTTCTATCCATGCTGTATCTCTAGGGTTTAGCACAGTGCTTAATACATAATAGGTCCTCAATAAATGTGTGATGAACTATCTTTTAAATACATCATGGAAATCTTTGAGTTAGTACTCATGCTAATATGTTCAAGGTTTGTGAGTTTGGTCTGTGGATAGGTGAATTTATTTTGTTTAATAAGTTCTATAATCAAAGTTTTTACCACAAAGCCATGTTAATTTATACTTTGTAAGCAGATACTATATCTTATGCTTATGTACTAAGAATAGATTAAACAACTAAGAAAAGCTATCTAATGAAAACTAAGCACTTTATATGCATGTTAACTTGTATTCTCACAATAACCCCTACGAAGTAGATAATATCCTGTTTTTCCAAGGAAAGATATTGAGGTACAGTAAGGTTAAATAACTTATCCATGATAACATACCTAATAAGTAAAATAACTAAAACTTAAGCCTAGGCAGTCTCATCTAAGAGTATGCTCTCTTAAGTAACTATGTGATATTGCCTTGAGAGCACAAGGATTAGGTTGTCAGGTATAGATTGTAAAGGCTATAAGCATTAGAAAAGATAAAGTTCTCAAGGATTAGAATAATTACAGAAGTATTCATGAAAGAAGTACACATTGAGAAGTAAACCTTTCTATTTTTTTTTTTTTTTTCACTCAACTATATGTGGGCAGACTTGCTTGCCACCACAAGCCAATTTATGTAAAGATTATAACCTTTGGATTATTGGTCAGCAAAAGCCAAAGCTATTGGCAGCAAATGGGTCACCTTACCTCCTCCTGTATGACCATTTTCAAATGGATTTTGTAGTCTTAGAATTGGCATTCTGGCACTAAATTACTTAGTTTGATTCATTTTCAAAGGGATGATAAATTACTTGGTATTAACAATGAAAAAACAAAATTTAACTGGTCATCTACTATGTGAATGTAATTATCTGGGTTCAGATTTTAGTACCTAGAAGTCTTGAAGCCATAGGTGCTCAGAGTTATTGGAAATTCTTATTTTTAAAAAATGTGAAACTGTGAAACCAATTTATAATAACTCACACTTGCATATGAAAAATGAAACACAACTTTAGGCTATGATGAAGGAGGGAAGAGGAGGGTGAGGGAGGGGGAGGGGGTGAGAGGGATAGTAGGGGAGAGTAGGGGGACCACAACTATGGAGCACATTGCAAGTACAAGTCGGTTCTATTATGTGTAGAGCACAAATGTCCTAATGCTATGATTGGGTAAATGAGATAAAAGCTATGCTGATTAGTATGATGTAAGCACTCCAATTTGTACAAATAATCAACACACTGAAATGGGCATAAATGTATTTATTATCTATGTACAAAAGACTTAATAAAAAAATAAAATTATAAAAAAATGCTCATACTCAGAAAGTCACTCTTCTCCTAAGTAGTCAGTATAAGTAGTTTAAATTACAAAATTTGTCTTTTCCCTTTAATATGCTACAGTGAAACTCATAAATAACATAACTTATTAAGGAATATGTATATTTTCCTAAATGTACTATAAAGGAGGAGGGGAAGAAATAATTTTTGATAAAATATGTATTTTTATATGTAGAAGCTCAGGTACTACTGCACTTAGTTATAATAAAGTAAACAATTATACCCACACATAAACCACTATGAATATAACATATATACATGCAAGATGTAGAGTGGTGTATTAATAACTTAACGAGTTTTATCATTATTAGCAACACAATTTTTTTTAACTCAACAAAAGTTTACTGAGCATCAGAAACTGTGCTAGGTGGTAAGGAAAATAACTATGAATATGATAAACAAAACTCCTGCCTTGACCAGATACTTTTGCTTTAAATAATCTTGCTAACTACTACATGACATGTTCTATGCTAGGATTGTATTTCTTGAAAAGTCAGAGGCTGACTTTCAAAATCTGGAATACTTTTAAAATTTCTTTATGGAAAACCCAATAGAGATCTTTGTTTAAATTAACAAAAGAAAGAAAGATAGTCTCCAGTATCCTTTTGACAAGCATGTTGAAGTTCTGGTTAGTTTTTAAGCAACATAGTGGTTGATGACCAAGTAGTCACTTTAAACCATTGAGCTTATGGGTTGGGAGTCTGTGATGCCATCACTGCTCTGTGCTAAAAGTGTGCTTATGATTTCCCCCACTGTCCATACAGAGGGCCAGTTCTTCTGAGTTAAAGTTGTTCAAGTCATCCTCAAAGAAGTTACATTTTAGGTGCTCATTTCTGGTAACATTGTTATCTTGAGGTGGGGAGTTGGGTACACCTGTTGCTTGCTGAGGCTGGTGATTGCCTCATGGGAGGGCTGAAATGTTCTTGACTCAGTGGCTGTAGCCTAGCTAGGGGCCCCAACGGGAAGCTTTGGGAGCATCCTGGAAGTATGTGGTGGGAGAAAAGTTATGAGGGCACTTTGAATCAAGCAAGAAAATTAGGTCTTCATGACAAATGGACTTTACCCCTTTTCCACCTACTCAAGTAGCCCTTTGATATGACATTGGTAGCCATCCTGGAAACCCAGGTAAAAACTCTGTTTGGGCTCATCACTATTTTCCTTGTTGAAAGAGGCTGTTTATGACTACATTATAAAAGTAGGTCCCACAGGAAGAATTCAGGCCATTGACACCCAGAATCCTTATAAAGTTGGGCCACAATAGCAGCCATGATCTGGAAGAGGTACAATAGCTTCTGCTTCTCACTCTTGAGCCCTGCCTTCCACCTTGATCGCTACCTGTTACCACAGCTCAGGAAGCAGCTGTGGTAAGGCACTCCCACTTGGAGAACCAGTGCTCTGAAATATTGGCTTCCCCTTCCTTCAGCTGTTCCCCTATTGTTACTCTCCTGCAGGCTGTGTGCCTCTCCTACCACCTTCTCCTTCACATATTCTTGCTCCTCCATCTCTACCTTTCCTCCTGCTATGAGCTCCCCTCATCCTTGCATGGCCATCTCCTCTGCAAGCAAGTGTGTCTGTGAGACAAACTGGTAAGGCCTCTGCTCTTCACAGACTTCTGTGATATAATAACTTAAATGCTGAACAATTCTTGCTTAATTTATGGATAAAGTGAAATACAATATACTATTTAAACAGTAAATACTTTCCTGGAAGACTTTAAAACGATACCAATGCATTTAATATAAAATGGAATTAGGCTTTTTGTTCGTATAATTATAAAAACAGTTTTTCACCTGAATGGCTATCTGGTGGGCATATTCAAAGATAGTAAAGAACATAACACATCAATTCTTAGTTGTATAGTTGTGCAGGAAGTCTAGAAATCCTTACTTTCTCCCAGAAATTAATCTTCTTCATTCCCATTAAAATAGACTTTAAGGCAAGAAACATTATTAGAGTTTAAACAGATATACATTATAATAAAAGCATCAACAACTCAGGAAAATCAAATAATTCTAAATTTGTAAGCACCTAATAACATGGCTTCAAAATATAGAAAGTAGAAATTTATAAAATTACAAGGAAAATTTTGTGAATGCACTATCATAGTGAGAGATTTTATATACCTCTCTCAGTAAGTAATAGAATAAGAAGAAAATCAGTAAGGATACACAAATAGAATATTGAACCATACATTTAATAATTTGACTTAATGGCATATATACAGTGGTATTTGGGAGCCAGCTTCTACTAGTTGTCAGAATTATATGTGTGCTTCTCTTCCCAACTCCACATTTAGTGATTTTATGCAGATAGCTTAAAATTGACATGATGAGAGTATTCACACCATGGAAACTGGGGGTACATCTGGGTATCTGTGTTTTTATTTCTTTAAGAGTCAGTTGGTAAACATTTACCAGCATACCATTGCATGTGCAAAGCATTGTACCTGTGATTTGCTGACTATACACTCCTTTCAATTACATGAGGAAATCTTTCCCAAATTGACCATATTCTGGGCCATAAAGCAAATCTAAATAAATTTCCAACAGATTTAAATTATATGGAAATGTGTTATTTTACCACAATGAAATCAAGCTAGTGATCAATAAATAATAAAATGATAATAAAATCATGAAATGTTTGCAAAATAAACAGTATACTTGTTTATAATTACCATATATACTTGAATATAAGCTGAGTTTTTGTGCCGAAAATTTGTGCCGAAAAACCCAAACTCGGTTTATACTTGGGTCATACAGGTTATTTGATTCGGTGCGTGCGCACCTAATCAAATGCACGTAGTCTCTAGTCGTCTTCTGCCATCTGCTTGAGGGGGCGGTGCTTCAGCTCAGTTTTAAAGTTGTTGT
>CAUYPK010074219.1:0-11632 GCA_963574355.1 Loris lydekkerianus
TAACCTGGATGGAAGTGGAACACATTATTCTTAGTTAAGCTTCAAATAGAGAAGCATGAATCCTATGTGCTCAATTTTAATATGAGGACAATTAAGGACACGGTGGAGGAAGGGGAGAGCAGAGAGAGAAAGAAGGAGGGATGTGTGGGGAAAGAAGAGAAGACAGAGGGAAGGAGGGAGGGGTGGTCAACCAATAGAAGACCGGGGGACGGGGGGGGGGGGTGGCACTTTGGTGTGTGCCACACATTTTGGGGGCAAGACATGATTGTAAGAGGGATTTTACCTAACAAATGCAATCAGCGTAACCTGGTTTCTTGTACCCTCGATGAATCCTCAACAATGAGGAAAAAAAAAAAGAATCATTCTAGGACATGGTGCTGAACAGTGAACATCCTGAGTATACATTTTAGTGTGGAGACACACGGAATAAACAAATAATAAACACATACCTGCACATGATGAGTATTACTAAGGAAAAGAAAGGTTTAGGCTTGAGTTATGAGGAGGGTGGTTATTTTATATAGTGTCACAATTGTAGGATTTCCTGAATACAGCAACATCTTATGAGAAACCAGAATGAAAATAGTAATCAAGGTGGTGGGACTTGATTACTAATCAGGTAAAGGATAGTAGTAAGGGGCAGGGGGGAGTTGTGGTGGGAAAAGGAAGACGCATATGAAATGTCAGAATCATGCCAGCCCTTGGTTAAGGGGAGGGTGGATCTACTTATCTGATGAGATCAGCTGCAGTAGAAGCAGTTTGGAGAGTGAGGAGAGATGCCCTCAATCTCACACAGGTAGAATTCACAGCATCTATGGCCCTCTCCAGGCTGCTAGAGCTCCAGAGACAGATCACAGCTAAGACAGGGGACTCAGCAGGCAGTTTTGGGGAAAATTGCCAAATTGCAAGCACTTGAGAAAGCCTAGAGATTCTACATAACAAAAAATATAGAAATTGCAGAACCCTGCAAACCACTGTGAGACTTACAGAAATGGAGGATTAAGGGAATTGTGAAAAGAGGCATTTTGGGGCGGCTCCTGTATATAAAAGGAGTAGGGTGCCAGCCCTATGTAAAAGAGGTGAATGGGAGAAGATATTTGCAGGTTATATCTCTGACAAAGGTTTAATAACCAGAATCCACAGAGAACTCAAACGCATTAGCAAGAAAAGAACGAGGGATCCCATCGCAGGCAAGGCAAGGGATTTGAAGAGAAACTTCTCTGAAGAAGACAGGTGCACGGCCTTCAGACATATGAAAAAATGCTCATCATCTTTAATCATCAGAGAAATGCAAATCAAAACTACTTTGAGATATCATCTAACTCCAGTGAGACTAGCCTCTATCACAAAATCTCAAGACCAGAGATGTTGGCGTGGATGTGAAGAAAAGGGAACACTACTGCACTGCTGGTGGGAATGCAAATTAATACATTCCTTTTGGAAAGATATATGGAGAACACTTAGAGATCTAAAGATAGATCTGCCATTCAATCCGGTAATTCCTCTGCTGGGCATATACCCCAAAGACCAAAAATCACATCATAACAAAGATATTTGTACCAGAATGTTTATCGCAGCCCTATTCATAATTGCTAAGTCATGGAAAAAGCACTCTGTATCACTATAAGCAGAAAATTTCTCATTGGATTTTTTTCTTTATATAAAGGTCTTTGTCTTTATCCAAAATTCATTTTTTCTCTCTTATTTATCATGTTCTTTTTTCTGTAGGTGATGGACAGTTGTTTTTTAAATCACTATTTTTATTAGATATAATTTTATTTCTGTCCCTCATCAAGGGTCTCTTACATTTCCAGTAAGTTTTAGTCTTTTTTTTCCTTTTATTAAGTCGTATACACATAGATCATGAATACATTTATGCATATGTGGGGTACAATGTGTTGATTTTTAAATACGATTTAGAGTGCTTACATCAAACTAATTAATATAGCTTTCACCACATTTACTTGATTATTGTGTTAAGATATTTATGTTCTATACTTGATAGATTTGATTTGTACCCTTGCAATAAGCTCCATAGGTGGGGTCCCACCATTTATTCTCTTAATAGTTTCCAATTCAAGTACAAAATGGTTTAGTAGTTTTCTTATAAAATGAAACAAATTTTCTTATATAATTAAACTCGAGTACACCTTAGTCATATGTCAAACTAAGGCTTATTAAAATAAAGACTTTTTTCATAAGAAGTGTGTTTTTATTAGAAAATAAGGCAACTGGATAAAAAAGAGGTTAAGTATACACTGAAATAAACCCTCCCCCCCCCATGCAGACCTCTGGACTGGTACAGGGAGCTGCTTGGTGATTTTAGTGCCATTTCACCAGTTAGCAGGCATAGCAAGGTCACATGGGCTTGTAATCCTGGGTTGCTGCAGCTGACATCATTCTGAGCTCTAGCCCAAGACCTCCCTGTCTACACAGGGATCGGCTGTACCCTGGTTGCCTCTCCTTTACCTCTACTGGGCTAGAGAGGGAGCAGGGATTCCAGGTCCTTTCATGCACTCCATAACTGGGTTCCGTGTACCCCCCTGCCACTGGGGGACATAAATAATGCAGGTGCCTACTACCCCTCGTGTCTACTGCTGTCATCTGAGTTAACACATCTACCTCCCCCCACCATACCCTATCACATGCCAATCCACCCTGCTGCAGTCCTGCCGCCATGGCCCTGCCACTGTGGCCTCATCACATACCACTATCCACCATGTGCCACCACTGCCCATGGACATGACTGGAGCAAAGGTCCACAGCCCAGCACCTGCTGCCACCCAGCTTGTATACAGCCTTTCCTGGCCACCACTGACACCACCACTGGGGAGCCTAGGAAAACTATTATTCTACCCGGTTCTGTGGACCCCTTCCCAAGCTTCCAGAAGCAATTCAGGGACCAATCCAACACTCCACAGGAACATTCCCATCGCTGCCCTGTACTGTGACCACCACAGGGAAATGGATTGATGTAGGAGAACAGCTAAATTTCAGGCTCTCAGCGCATCTGCTCCTCTTATGCTAATCAATCTTTCCAAGAATGACTCAAGCACGCTATCTGGAGGCCCTGCCTTCCCATCACTGAGCTATAGATCTTTTAACAGAGGAGAATAGGTTTACCACAAAGCTGTTAGCTTTGAGAGAGAAGAGGTTCCAGATGAGAAGGAATCAACATAATAATATTGGCAATATGAAAAACAGACTCCTTTAACAACCATGAAGGATCTCACCTCCTCCTCAGAAATGAACTTTAACCAAAGGAGAACACCTGAAATATCAGATAGGAAATTCAGAACATGGATCACAAGTACGCTCAATGGGATCAATGAGAAAGTTGAAACACGGTGCAAATAAAAACAAAAAGATAATTCAAGACATGAAAGAAAAATTCACCAAAGAGACAAATCATTTCAGAAAAGTCATAGCAGAACTTCTGGAAATGAAAGAGTCATCTAGGGAACTTCAAGATATAGTGGAAAAAATCAACAATAGACTACACCAAGAAAAAGAAAGAATTACAGAGCTTGAAGACTTAACTCAAATTAACCCAATTAGTTAAAATAAAGACAAAATAAGCAAGAATAATGAGCAAAATCTTTGAGAACTATGGAACTATGTAAGATGACTAAACATAAGATTTATAGGTATCCATAAGGGAGAAGAAGAAAAAGCAAGAAGCCTGGAAACCTTACTTGGGGGAAAACTGGGAGAAAGCATTGTTGGTCTTTCTAAACATCAAGACATTCAGATACAAGAAAGGCATCAAACTCCTGAAAGTTTCATTCTAAATAGGGCATCTCCAAGACACATAGTCAGACTGGCCAGAAGCAAAGTGCAGGAGAAAACAGAAGTATCAAATAAAGTGTTCAGGAAAACATGTCAGACTAATTAATAGAAGACTTCTCAGAGGAAACTTTATAAGTTAGAAGAAATGAGTATCTATCATTATTAGCCTCTCACACAAGATAACTGTCAGCCCCAAATTTTGTATCCTACAAAACAAAGTTTCATAAATAAAGGAGAAATAAAATCTTACCCAGACAAGCAAGCATTAAGGGAATTTGTCATCACTAAACGTGCTTTATAAGAAATTCTTTTTTTGACCTCTTAATTTTTTTTTATTAAATCATAACTGTGTACATTACTGCATTTATGGGATATAATGTGCTGATTTTATATACAATTTTGAATGCTTACATCAAATGGGTTAACATAGTCTTTACCTGACTTACTTAATTATTGTGTTAAGACATTTATTCTCTACTCTTAATAGACTTGACATGTACACTTTCAATATACACCATAGGTGTATATTACCCCCCCCCACGCCTTATGTTCCATACATCAAACAGAAATCCACAAGAGAGAAACAATCAAAAGCAAAAAAAATCACAGCTCTTATATAACAGTAATATAGGGATAAAATAAAGAAGCTCTAGACCAGAGGTCCTCAAACTGTGGCTTGCAGGCCCCATGAAGCAGTGTGATTGTATTTGTTCCCGTTTTGTTTTTTTACTTCAAAATAAGATATGTGCAGTGTGCACAGGAATTTGTTCATAGTTTTTTTTTGTTTTTTTTTTCTTTAACTATAGTCTGGCCTTCCAATGGTCTGAGGGACAGTGAATTGGCCCCCTGTTTAAAAAGTTTGAGGATGCCTGCTCTAGGCCAATCAATATGATGACTGAAGCAGTATCTCACATATCAAAATTAATAATGAATGTAAAGTTATAGGTTGGACAAATGGATATAAAAGCACATTCCAAATATATGCTGTCTTTGAAACCCATTACCTCATAAAGACTCTTACACACTCAAGGCAAAGGGATGGAAAAATATCCCATACCAATGGATTCCAAAAATTAGCAGGAATAGGTAGCCTTCTATCAGATCAAATAGACTTTAAAATAAAAACAGTAAAAAAGACAAAGATATTCATTTTAAAATTATAAGGGGATTTACTCAACAAGAAGATATAAAAGACTTAAATGTGAGTTTTCAAATTATTGTCAATGTATGCTAATTCTATTTTGGGTTATACCATGGGGAGATAGACCTCAGATTTTAGGTGAGGGTATTCTAAAAGTGTTCTGTCATTGTATGGAGATTTTTTCTTAAAAGTCTTTTTTTCATTGTAAACCATGCTGTTTCCTATAAAACTGATGCAGAGCCTTTGAATGGTAATCCAAATATTTTCCTGGGTTTCGTCGAAAAGGATATAGAGTCTTGGCTTAGAGAAAGCTTCTTATTTTGCTATACATTTAGAAAGCATGCAGCATAATTTCTATATAGTCAACACAATCTTTGAGGCCATCTGCAGTTTGTAACAGATTTATGATATAGTAGCTTAAATTGATGGGATAATGAGCTTCTGACAGACATGTTTTTCTAAATTGATACTTGAAGATGGTACAGCCAAAATACTTGGCATGGAAGAGCAAAGGAAATGAGAATTGTGTACCTTGAGAACATAACTCTACACAGTAACGATCTAAACATGCTTAAAATCTAAAATTTTACTTGCATTCTCCATTTCTAACTTACAATCTTTGATGAAAATGACATTAACACTACAGCATTTTTTCTCTGTCATCTATGTGGATGCAGACATTCTAATTATTGTTCTCTTAAGAAAGCAGGTGTCATTTTAAATAGGCTCCATTTGGAGTAACTTGTGTATTGATTTATTGAATCCTCAGATATGAAAAAACAAAAGTAAAATAATTGATTGGAAAATAATATGGAAGGAAAATAGTGGTAGCATAATTTCTAACTACTGAAAATTTTTTTTCAGTATTCAGGCTCTTTATGTTTTATTATCGTTTTGCTAAATTTTCCAAGAGATTTTTCTATTGCACATACATGCAAAGGCACGCGTGTGTGCACACACATACACTCATATGTCGTACCTCAAAAGAGAAAAATATTTCATTTGGCACAAACAAAAAAAATTTTGGGTAAGTTTGGTATAAAAAATATTTTTGATAAGATCACTCTTTTCCTTTGTGTAAATACTAGTAGTAAAATCACTGGGTCAAATGGTAGGTCTACTTTTAGTTTTTTGAGGTATCTCCATATGACTTTCCAGTGAGGTTGTAGTAGTTTGCACTCCCACCAACATATAAGAGTTCCTTTCTCTCCACATCCAAACCAGTACCTGTTGTTTTGAGACTTACTGATGAGAGCCATTCTCACTAGAGTTAGGTGATATCTCATTTGTGGTTTTCATTTTTCTAATAATTAGAGATGTTGAGCATTTTTTCATGTGTTTGTTGGCCATTAGTATGTTTTCACTTGAAAACTTATTGCTCATGTCTTTGCCCACTTTTTAATGGAGTTATTTGATTTTTTGTTGTCAATTTACTTGAATTCATGGTAAATGCTGGTTATCAGCTCTTTATCAGTGCATGCAAATATTTTTTCCCATTCTGTAGGTTGTCTATTTATTGATTGTGTCCTCAATTGTGCAGAAGTTTTTTCATTTGATTGGGTTCCATTTATTTATTTTTGTTGTTGCTATAATTGCTTTTGGGATCTTCTTCTTAAGTTCTACTTCCCAAGCTGATATCTGGAAGAGTTTTTCCACATTTTCTTCTAGAATTTTTATAGTTGTATGCCCTAGGTTTAAATATTTTATCCATTATGAATTAATCTTTGTGAGTGGTAAGAGGAGTGGATCCTGTCTCAGTCTTCCACATGTAGCTATACAATTTTTCCAGCACCAGTAGTTCTTGGTGGAGTAGACTTTTCCTCAGTGTTGTTTTTGTCTGCTTTGTTAAAGATCAAATTAGGATGGTTTTATATCTGGGTTCTCTGTTCTAATACATAGGTCTATGCAAGTACCATACTGTTTTGCTTATAATGGCCTTGTAGTACAGTCTAATGTCTGGTAAGGTGATACTTCCTGATTTGTTCCTATTATACAAGGTTGTGTTGGTTGTTCAGGGTCTTTGCTGATTCCATATGAAGCATCAAATTATTTTTTCTAAATTAGAAAAAAAAGAAAGTATTTTAACAGGGATTCAATTGAATCTTTAAATCACTTTGGGTAGTTGACATTTTAACAATGTTGATTCTGCCAATCATGAACATGATATGGTTTCTCTTTTGTTTACATCCTCTGCAATTTCCTTTTTCAGTGTTTCATGGTTCTCCCATAGATGCCTTTTCATTTCCTTAGTTAAATATACATGTATTCCTAGATATTTAATTTTCTTTGTTGCTATTGTGAAAGATCTTGCATCTTAGATTTGACACTCAGTTTGACCATTGTTGGCATATATGAAAGTTACTGATTTGTGTACATTTATTTTGTAACCTGAGACTTTAATGAACTTATTTATCAATTCCAGAAGTCCCCTGGTTGATTCTTTGGGATATCAGCAAAAAAAGATAGTTTGACCTCTTTCCACTTGATTTTCTTGTTTGATTGGTTTGGCTAGGACTTCTAGCACTATGTTGAAATAATCATATAGAGTAGTGCTAGGTATTAATATATACCATGGAAAGAAAAGCAGCACAAGAATGACACATAAGTGGGCAGGGTGGTGGTGTTCATGTGCACGCAGAGGAGTAAGAAAGGACAGCTTAGATGAACTAATAGACAAGACAGACCGCAGTGGAGTGGGTGAGTCATGGGCAAGAGCACTATGGACAGAGGAAACTGCCATAACCCTGAGGTGAGTTCTAGGAGTTGGAGAGTTCTAAGAATGTAAGTTGTCAATGTTTTTAGATTGTTTATAAAGAACAAGTAGAATGTTAGAAAATTAGCTTTGAAAAATCACTAGGTAAAGCCATGTTAAAGTTGCTGTGACATCTATGAAATATCCATGAAATGATTTGGGGGGATACTTCTTCCTTTTTTATTTTTTATAATAGGTTTGAAACATACACAAGTATATATGAATTCTGTAGGTAAGTATATTGGGAAGTTCTAGTCTCCTGTCTTAAATTTTCTAGAACTTTCTTTTTTTTTTCTAGTCTTTCCTGCCATAACTATCTTGTCTCAACTTCTTACCTGGGGCTGAGGCTTCCCTGAGCCACTACCTGGAGGCCAGGGGGAACCAAAGAGAAGCTCACTCCTGCCCTGCCTGTAAATGAAGTGAGTTGTTGTCTCCTGGGGCCAACTTGCCCAGTGGAGACAGGATCTAGGGATGAGCACGTCACTTTCACCCATGAGCCAAAATTTCAAAGTATATTCTATTTGATTCCATAGAAGGTCCTGAAGATTTAATCCCCACCTGTCATCAATAACTATTGGGTTTCCCTTTTTCTCTAATTCCCTCTCCCCTAATCCCAAATTTGTTCCCTAGACACTTCCCAGCTTTTACTACCAGCATCTCAACCCTTTTCTCCAGCACCTCAGGAACCTCAAGTAAGACAGTAAGTTCTCAGGAACATCAGGTACGATCCTAAGTTAAAATATTTGAAGAATAATTATATAAAATACAAAACCCTGACTTAGAGGGTTCAAACCTGGCCTTGGCCAAACTGCAACAAAAAAATAGCCACGTATTGTGGCAGGCACCTGCAGTCCCAGCTAATTGGGAGGTTGAGGCAAGAAAATTGCCTAAGCCCAAGAGCTGGAAGTTGCTGTGAGCTGTGATGCCACAGCACTCTGCTGAGGGTGACAAAACTGCATCATTTGCCCAAGAACTACCATATTACCAATTAGTTGCAGCTACCTGTGTGCTCCTCCCATCCCATTCCTCTGTCTTCCACCATCTTCCCTCTCTACCTCAGCCCAGACAGGGAACCATAGTCCCAAGCTTTGTTTTTTTCTCACTCATACTTTTTAAAAAGTTTGATCATATATGTATATATTCCGAAAAATATAATGCTTAGCTTTTGCATGTCTTTGAGCTTCATAAAATGGTATCAGAGTAAGTGTAATTTTATGCAACACACTTTTATTACCCCAATTTATGTTGTGTGGAGTTGTAGTTTCAGTCCCGCACAGTTTACATATTATGATTTGTTCATTTACTGTCCTGTCAATAGGCATTTAGGTTTTTTCATTGGTTTTGCTACTTCAAACAGGATTGCTATGAACATTTTCACACATCGTGGTCCACACGCGACAGATTCTCTGAAGCTGTACAGTTTAATACAGTGGTATTTTGCCACATGTGGCTATTGAGCATTTGAAATATGGTGAGTCTGGACCAAAACATGCTGTAGAGTGTAAATATGTACCAAATTTCAAAGATTAAGCAAAGAAAAGGTATGAAAATATCTTTTGAATAACAAAAATATTACATATTCAAATGCTGTTAGTTTGGATATATTGGGTTAGACAAAATGTATTATTAAAATTGATTTCACATGTTCCCTTTTGCTTTTTTAATATAGCTACCAGGAACTTTAAAATGATATATTTAGCATGCATTTTATTTGTATTAGCCAGTGCTAGTCTAGGAAACTGCTGCTCCAAGTGTTTGCCTGAACGATAGTGTCTTGGTCACCTGGAAATGCAGTTTCCAGCCCTTCTTCAGACCATCTCAATGCTCTGCAGAAAACAGAATTTAAAAAGAAGACAAAGTAAAGCACTACAGAAGAAAATACATAAAATCCATGGAACAGGAAAGGAGTGGAGTGTATAGAGCTTCTGATCTAGATCAAAGCAGAACATAGAGCCTTGAATGACAGTCTCCAAAAAAACAGAAACTTGATTAAAGAGGTAAATAAAAGAAATAGAGACTGTATATTTATTATAAATAGAATATTTAAAGGAATAATTTTAAACTTCAGAAAATGGAAAAGTGGTAAGAAGAAGAGAAGAAGAAGTTACAGTCACTCCTAGCTCTTTAACAGAAAATATTTGCACACAATTATGAAAAGAATGGTCGGGGAAGACCATGCCCTTATTTTAAAAGTGAAGCATCAAAGGGACCATCTGTAATTAAGAAAGCATTAAATAAGGAGTTACTGTATCATCTACAAATATAAAAGGACATTTTTAAAAGGAGCTGAAACAGGAGAAAAATATATATACCCCAATAAGAGAGGAAGGGGCTGGAGGTCTGGCAAAAAGGAGATAACTTTTCATCTGCCTTAGTAAAAGACAGTCAGTTACTAAAATGACATACTGTGAATTAGGATTAATTGAGTATTATTTTTCAAAAGAGAGATCTAGAGATGAAAATGCTCACTTTTGAGAAACAGGTCTAGAACAGAGTAGGAGAATTTTTGCTTGTGATTCACTTACATAGGTTCTTTAAAAATATATATATATATACAATTTATCATTATAAAATTATAAAATAAAATATTTAGATATAAAATACTTAGGTACTTAGAGTTTTATAGTATATATCTACACTAAATATCTATATAGCATATAGATGCATGTGACTTATAGTTCACAATAATCAATTAATATATTAACTCCTTTTTGTTAACATATATTTATAGTTTTTCTCAGGCTACTTTGAGTTTTATTTTTGTGATGCTTTTTTATTTTTATAATATATATTAATATGCCATCTTAAAAGTTTGAAGGTATTTTTGATGTTCTCTGTATGCTAGTGATTCATCTTTAATATAGCAAAATGAATTTCTTCATATCAAATATTGTTTTCTTACATCAGACGATCCTATAAAAAGGTCTAAGTTATAGCTTAGTCAATACTATGGAATTTATGTCATAATAGTATTTAAAGGTAATATAAGATACAGCAGGAAATACATTTTTCTGGAAAAAGAATGAAGCTGTGCCTGAGTGTATGTGATGAGAAAAGAGAGGTTTAACTAATTAACTGATTGCCTAATAAACTCTCCAGAAAGAGGAATTATAAAGATTGGAAATACTTCATAGCTTCTACTGTCTCTTTTTTTAATTTAATTTTTCTTTTTTAGAGACAGAGTCACACTCTGTCACCCTCAGTAGAGTGATGTGACATCATAGCTCACAGCAACCTCAAACTCCTGGGCTCAAGGGATCCTGTTGCCTCAGCCTCCCTAATAGCTGAGAGTAGAGGCCTGCATCACTATGCCCAACCAATTTGTCTATTTTTAGTAAAGATGAGTCTCACTCTTGCTGAGGCTGGTCTTGAACACCTGAGCTCAAGCAGTCCACCCTCCTCAGCCTCCCAGGGTGTTGGAAGTACAGGCATGAGCCACTGCACCTGGCTGTAGCATCTGCTATTTCCACAGTGTGAATTTCTGGTATTTCAGTTTTCCCTCTACCTTTTGTGATGATTGATGAATGTCAACCCTACCCAAATATGTAGCCCAACACCCTCATGCATCAGTGAGATTGACAACACTTTGCCAGCAAAATTCTTGTTATGAAATTTATGGCACGGGATAATTGCTTTCTCTTGGGTTATCATCCCATTTATGCAAATTATTTTAGTTTGATTCTACTCAAATCTAGAAAATGTGATCAGTCAGACCAGAAATGGCAAACACATAATTTATTATTGAGCTTTCTATGCAACACATTAGTTTTCTTTCATTCAAATCTAGATGCAAGTTTTGGTTGTATTCTGTGTGTGTAAATTATCAAGTGTAAGTAAGTACACTGCTGCTGACGGTGAGGCGCTGGTTGAGAGCACACTGTGGGCCAACTGTGAGGTGCTGTTCAGAGCACACTGCGTCCGACTGTGAGGTGCTGTTTGAGAGCACACTG
>CAUYPK010074221.1:0-34144 GCA_963574355.1 Loris lydekkerianus
CCACCCTGAGGGAGGAAACTGTGCCCTTGAGATCAGGAGCCAAACAAAAGAGTAGTTTCAAATAAATGTCTTAGCAAAATAACCGGGAAAATGCCAGGAAGGCTATGTTAACCAGTGTGATGAAAATGTGTCAAACGATCTGTGAACCAAGTGTATGGTGCCCCATGACCAAATTAATGTACACAGCTATGATTTATAATAATAATAATAATAAACCTTTAAAAAAAATAAACCATATCACCATAGAACTAAGCCATTGCTTCTATAACAGGATATAATAGGAAATTTTAACTGAAACACCAAGGTATGATGAATGTTAGGAGCTAAATGAATTAAGGGACAACACCTAATAGGACTTAAACATTTTCAGAGTGGTATGATTGAAAATTGGTTAGACAACCCTAAAAATGCACACAGAGGGTATTAATGATTTAACAGTGAGATTGGAGAAAGGATTGGGGAGAATGATTTGTTTAAGGAGTGTTGCTGGGACACTGTGAGACAAGGACCCAAGAAGGTTTTCAATGTAAACGCTGTGTGCCACAGACCTAGGCCCTGGGGAACCTGTGTCTGATTCCTGCCCAGGTCTTGGGGAGTCAAGTACAAGCTGGCAAGCTGCTTTGGTGGTGGCAAGAATGAGAAATGCAGAAGAGTCCTGGGATGAGGGAGATGTGACTAGTAGAATGGAGTATATTAGTCTAAGAGAAAGAGCCATATCAATAATTTGATCTCTAAAGAATTCATGAATTAAACTCCCGATGAGGGAAGAAAAATCAGCATTAACCCCTTCTACGTTCACTGAAGTGAAGTCATCTTGGGATAGGACCAGAGGTAAAATTATTTCCTAATTATACGGAGAATACAGACAAAACATTTATGGAATTAATACTGTTATGATTGCATGCTATTCTTCCTTGTCAGCTAAGTTTCTCCCAAGACTGATTAAAGCTGTGTGTTACTTCACAAGAACAGAAGGAAGACCAAATGCTTACCTCTCATATTATATGCCAGCCACTTTCCATGAACTTCATATTAACTCATTTGATCTTCACAACAACCTTTTTATGTAGGTAGTATTATTTCCCCCATTTCACAGATAAGAAATTGAACCCTAGGATAAGTATGACCAAGGTCACAAACCTAGTCACTGGCAGAGCTAGGGTTCAAGTTCCTTAGCCTGGCTTCAGAGTCTGTGCTCTTAGCTCATGGATTTTATGGTTAGTTCTCTCATTCTAGGTCATTAATTATTCCTGGAATATCTCTGATTATAACAATTACTGATGATAGTATTCTAATCTTTCCCCAAGATCCTGAGCAAGAGTCAGACACAGGTTCCCTGGGGCCTAGGTCTAGGGCACACGTCAAGTAATCTGGGCATTTATATTGAAAACCTTCTCTGGCCCTTGTCTCACAGTGTCCCAGCAATGTGCCTTAAATAAATCATTCTCCCCAATGCTTTCTCCAGGCTCATTGTTAAGTCATAATACTCTTGTGTGTGTTAGGGTTGTCTAACCAGTTCCGAATCATACCACTCTGAAAATGTTTAAGTTCTATTAGGTGTTGTCCCTTAATTCATTTAGCTTCTAACATTCATCATACCTTGGTGTTTCAGTTAAAATGTCCTATTATATTCTTTTCTTTTTAAATATTATTTATTTATTTATTTATTTTTAGAGACAGAGTCTCACTTTGTTGCCCTCAGTAAAGTGCCATGGTCACAGTTCACAGCAACTTCCAACTCCTGGGCTTAGGCGATTCTCTTGCCTCAGCCTCCTGAGTAGCTGGGACTACAGGCACCCGCCACAACACCCAGCTATTTTTTGTTGCAGTTTTGGCCAGGACCGGGTTTGAACCTGCCACCCGTGGTATAGATATGGATATGGGGCTGGTGCTCTACTCACTGAGCCACAGGCACCGTCCCCAAATTTCCTATTCTATTCCCTTATAGAAGCAATAGCTTAATTCTATGGTGATATTAATGGTAGATTTTTTTTAAAGGTTTTTATCTAGAATCTCTGTTTCCTGCACATTCCTTTTTGCAATGTCTGTTGTTTAGCCTCATTTTAAATCGTATTTGAAGGAAATAGATCCTGTGTTTCAGTTGCTTTTATATTCATTACCTCCTTTCAAAAATAGAAGCAAAGGGAATATGCACTACTGAAAGAATATTGCTATCATGAAATTAGCCTCCAAAGAATTCAGAAACACCACCAGCTCCCTTATGTTGAATTAAGCCAACGAGTAGATGGTTACTTTGATCAAAAAATATTGTTTAAGACAATATGTAGATTCATGTGCACCATAAATTAGAGTTGGGTTTGACAAGGGCTGTGTTTTAAGCATATAGGACACATAAACAATAAGCCTGGATTAAGACACCAATAAAAAGGTGTCAGTCTTCCACTTAAAGGTCACTATTCTGAATGAGGCTGAGTCTGGCTTTGATCTAACTAGTTACCAATATTCTGAGTTATAAATTTCACGGCTTAGGTCTTCCAAGACAGAGCTGACAGACTTCAAGAAAAAAAAAAATAATTTCCACTCCTATTATCCCTAAAAGGAAACACAGTTAGAATCATGACTGAGATTCTTCAGGCTTCAGAGAAGATATCGCACAGCTGGTTCACTGAGATGTAGATTTCCCAATCACCCCCCCCCTTTAATTTTTATTCATATATTTGTTGAACTGAAAATATTTTGTGTGCAGCTACTATATAGTAGGCATGTGCTGAGCATTGGAAATCCAGAATTCAGATAAATATAGTCTCTGTCCTCACAGAGTTTGCAGACAAGTGGATTTCTCAGGATTACCCAGATATACCTATTCCATATATGATCTGTAAGCTGAAAACCTAGACAATCAGGCGTGTGGGAATGACACATAAAATACAGTAAGTATCCTCTAGAGGAGGACTTGGGCGGGCAGGTTCCTATAAAATGAAACTTATAGGAGTAAGGGTGCAAAACTTAAACACTGAGATGCTCAATTTCCTTTCTCTTCTGATTCCCTATTTTTATTTTAAGCCACTATTATTTTGTAAGAAGCAATAACTTTTACCACATTTATTAATTAAAAAACTCACTTCTTTTAACCACATTTTCAGTGAGTGGGTGTCTGTTGATCTGTTACCCTGCATTAGGTATTTTCTTTTCCTAAGGTGAGAACCTAAGCAAGAAAAAGATAAATGCTGAAGCAGTGTGCTACCAAGGCTGTTTGGTAGCAGGTGGGTGCTCTGGGAACAGCAACTTCCTTGAGCTTCCTAAGGTTAAGTTTTGCTATTGAGTCTAAGAGATTTTTGGTAAGAAAAATCTCACCAAATTTCTTAGCCCTTGTAACATTTTAGTCAGGCCTAAAATATACTTTATTCTAATTCTCACTGTCTTTTCGAACAAACCATGATGATAAAATACCAGAAAGAAAATACTGGCAACCTATGAAATCCTTAGCACCAAAACAAGCCTCTGTACTATCTAATGTTCTTTATAAACTCCTCCCCCCTCCTCCCCCAGTGGGTACTAAGCAGTTAGCAGCCTCCAGAGGAGCGTTGCTTGCCAGAGAACTTTGAGAGACGCCAAGAGCATCAGAATCCTACTTCCTTGACGCTGGGCTCTTCCCAAGTCTAATTCCCTCACCAAACCATTTTTGAGAGATTCTTCCTTTCTTCTTATAGTCTCTGAATTTTGCAGTGTTTAAGAACTTTTTTCTTATCTTGTTCATGTTTTTCAACTCATCTTGCTTTTCTTTGTTCTAGATACTCACCATTTCCCCTTCTTTTCTCACTAATTTCAAGATCTCCTGAGCCAAGGTATTTTCCTCCATGTGGGCGCAGAACCTGCTGGGAGTGAAATCAACAAGGATCTCTGAGCCATACTTAATTTTCTGCACAGCAAGTGCCTTGGCACAGCAGCGATTTTGCACTGAAATGTGGTAGGGCTTTAGCTGTAATTGGCATTCTGTTACCAGGCGATCAATAAAGGATTAAGCCACCTAATGCAGTGAATGATTCCAGGGGAATTGAAATGATGATATAAGAAATCATTTAAAATTCATACATACTTCTTTGACTGTCAAGATTTCAAACTTAACATGCATAGTGTCTAACCACTTTTTGAATATTTGGTTTAAGATTTTGTTGTTCTTGCTGTTCCTTTGCTACATTGATTTACAGAAGCAAAAAATTGGTGTAAATTTAAAAGCAGCCAATTTAAAAGAAAAGAAATTCAGTGAGAGTTCATCTGCTCAGTGTTTATTCATGTAGATGGATTTTCTGGACAGCAATTGTTTACTCTTTCTGGCATGAAAACTTTAAACTTCCTAATCATTTCACCTTCAACAAAAGCTTTCAAAATTCTTCTACATTATTCTATTCTTTCTGAACATCAAAAAAAAAATTCATCCTTTTCTTGATGCAAGAATTTCAGTTACTCGCTCTTGCTCTAAACGTGCCTTCAGTTATAATTGCGGATTTTACAGCTTTCCATCTGTAGTGGAAATTTGCAGATTTTCCATCTTTCCGTGGCTAAGAGAACATGCCACAATTCTGTTCATCACAGAATGAACATTGTTGAGATTCTCATGTCCATACTTGGGCTCTGAACACTGATCAGCCATCCTACTTTTTCTTGTTTATCTTCCTTAAATTCTCCACATAGATTTTAAGCTTTTGCCCATGTTCTCAAACTACTTACTCTCACTTTCTTCACACTCGCTTTTACTTTGAGAAAATTGAGCTATGGGTCTTGTCAAGTTCTTGTCCATTTCTAATTTGACATTTCAACATCAGCTTCCCTTCCCTAGGGAATAAAGTGCTGTAGCATCATAGCTCACAGCAACCACTAACTCCTGGGCTCAAGTGATTCTCTTGTCTCAGCCTCCTGAGTAGCTGGGACTACAGGTGCCTGCCACAACACCCACCTATTTTTTAGAGACAGGGGTCTCACTCTTGCTCAGGCTGGTCTCAAATCTGTGAGCTCAGGCAATCCACCTGCCTCAGCCTCCCTGAGGGCTGAAATTATAGGCATGAGCTACTGCGTCCAGCTTCCTCTCTCTTCTGATCTACTCAAGATTCCCATCAATTATTCCCCCAAAACTTTCTTCTTAAAAATGTTTTTCCTCTTCACCTATAACCATGCTTAAGTCTATTCCATTGTAAAAGCTAGAATAAAGTAAAACAAACAATGATGCCATGCAGCATTTTTAATTTTACTAAGCATTCTTGCTGATTCTTATTTATAATAGGTTGTTTTCTAATTATTGATTTTGAGCTCAGTTAATCTAAGTCTATGGAAATAATGGGGAGGTCTGAGTTAAATGTGTATTTTATTTGCTTCTGCCAGATATCTATGGCCACATTAAATTAAATTGGTATTATAAAAATTCAATTTCACATGAGGTCAGGGCTGCATCTAGGCATTCTTAAGAAATACATTATTTTTGTCCTACCTAGAGTCAAAGTATTGTTACGTATCATTGATGGTGGGGAGCTTATTACTTTCTCCTGATTTGTCTTTTCACTAAGAATATTTTCCTTTGAAGGAAGCTGTAGGGGCACAAAATACTAATGAGCCATGAAAACACAGGTATCTTAGTATCTGAAAACAGGTTTCTGTCTGTTTACATTTTGTAGTAGGTGATCTAGTCCTCCATCTTGCTGGAAACAGAAATCTCCAAGTTTCTCTGCCAGTAGAGAATGTAGTCCTATGAGTCATGACTACAATCATGTCAGCATGAATCACTATGATCACAGAGAGCTCCAAAATGCCAAACTGCCTATACCTACAAAATAAGGCATTTATATTTTAATTCACTTTCTGCTAAAAAAAGAAATTAACCCAAGGTTATTTACCATTTACATTAAAATAACAGGTAAAAAAAACACTATGTTACACCATTAACTATGAAAATTTAACACAATTTCTATTTCAAAAAGTTGAGAGAAATCAAGCCTTTAAAATGTAAGTACACTGCCTAAATAATAATTAAAGGATAAATCTAGTAGGCACATCTAAAGCTCCATTTTTTAAAACCCACAATCAAAGACAGGATTATGTCCTCCAAGAATTTTTAATAATATAATTATTGAGTAGATACCATAAAATAACTATCTTTAGAACAAAAATGAGACATGTAAAAGGAACTAAGACATAATAAAAGAAGAATATTCCATTAAAAAGGATGTGCAAAAAACATAAAAATAAAATCAGAATAGAACTTAATAGCAATGAAAATTTTTACAATTGTGCCTTACTTCCAGTAATTGCAAACAAAATAAATTAGATCAACCCTTATGCTAAGAATAACTATTAAAGCTGGTTAAGCATTTTATAAAATCTGCTTGATGCTATTTGAGGATTGAGGAGGTAAGAGTGAATTAAAAGATAAAGATCTAGGGGACAAAATGAAAAAGAAAGAACAGTTCTGTATTTGGTGCCATTTTTCTCCAATGCATGTGCTCACACTAGAAGAGGCAGCTGAGAAGATCAGGATTCTTGTAGAACTCTGAACAGGCTCATGGTGCCAAAAGAACAAAAATTGGAGTTCACTGTCTGTCCAGGACAAGAATCATGGCAAACACCTTGGACTTTCATTTGAGACCACAAAGATATACACCTTAGGAATAATGGTCTATCATTAAAAATTGTGTGTGTGTGTGTGTGTGTGTGTGTGTGTGTGTTTTATATGAACCAAAGTCAAAACTTGAATGAATGGTAATCTGGAATTTCTAGCCATCTCTAACAAAAACAATATAAAGTATCTCTGGTGGAAGATAATATCATCATATACCTAAATCATCTCTACTACTTTATGTAAAATGCAAAGTTGTACATTAAAAATAGGCAAGAAAAGGGTACATGTGAAACTTACTAAATGTAGAATATTAACACAATAACTAAGAAAATGCCAGGAAGGCTATGTTAACCAGTGTCATGAAAATATGTCAAATGGTATATAAAACCTGTGTATGGTGCCCCATGATTGCATTAATGTACACAGCTATGATTTAATAATAAAAATAAATAAATAAAAATAGGCAAGGAGAAGGGAGCAAGATGGCAGACTAACAACATTCCTTTGCAGCCACTCATGGTGAGATCAGGGAGAAAGTTCTTTAGCCACCTCTGGCTGAGGGGCCTTGCCCAGAAATATTGCTTCAGGGGCACAGGGAGGCAGCAGGAGACTCCAAGAGCCAACACAGAGGTTGGGAGTAGTGAAAACTGGAACAGAAGGCAAGTGCTTGCATGTTGGCAGAGGCCAGCCAGTTTGGCAATGGTTTTCAGATGGACAGGGACTTCTCTGAAGGCTTTTTAGGGGGAGGTGGGGTGTACTTGCTGAAGTTACCTTGGGATACATTGGGCAAGCAAATGATCTTGAACAGCACTCAGGGGCCAGGATTGAGCCACTGGGCAGAGCAGAGCTCTCATCATTCGGCTGTTGGATGGGTGCAGCCATTGTGGGAGATCTGCCTGGGAGGAACAGCCTACAGGGTCCTAGTGTGATGCCAGTTCTGGCAGGTCTGCTGAGCTTGATAGCTATCTGTTAGGAGAATTGAGAGAAACATACTTTTCTTTTTTTTTTTTTTATTGTTAAATCATAGCTGTATACATTAGTGCAATCGCCTGTACTCATTCTAAGATGCACCATAGATGTGGACCCACCAATTATCCTCCCTCCACCAAAACCTCCCCCCTCCCTTCCCCTTCCTTGGTCCTTTCCCCATAGTCTTGTGGTATAGTTGGGTTATAGCCTTCATGTGAAAGCTATAATTTAGCTTCATAGTAGGGCTGAGTACATTCGATACTTTTTCTTCCATTCTTGAGATACTTTGCTAAGAAGAATATGTTCCAGCTCCATCCATGTAAACATGAAAGAGGTAAACTTGCCATCTTTTTTTAAGACTGCATAATATTCCATGCTGTACATATACCACAATTTATTAATCCATTCATGGGTTGATGGGGAAACTCCTTTTGGAGTAATCAATGTCCTCACAGAAAACCAGAGCTTTCAGCTAAAGAAAATAAAAATTAAATTAAATTAACACTGACTGGAACTATCAGGCCCAGAATACTCAAAGCTTGTAAATTTTTACCGTAAGCAGTCCACATTCTCTGTAAACTAAAAAACTCACAACTTTACACTATCAGTTCTGACATTTTAACAGTCTTCGCAGAGGGAAAAGGAAATGAATCCTCCAGTGTGAAGAGCTAGCCTGTCTGCAGTTCACGCCACCTTGCAGGTCCATCCTGGGCTCTTCTCTGTCAGTGTAGCCCTGCAGAGTGCTGGCTTCCGGCACACGCTTTGCTGCACTCCACCACTAGGCTGGCAGGCACCGCACCAACAACTAACTCAGTGTGATAAGGAGTCGATTTGAAAATAAAAGTAATGCATGCAAATGAGCATTATCAATGAAAGGCTAGATCAGTCACCCTCAATTTGGTCAGAAAAGGTCATTTTTAAGAAAAAAGCCATTTGCAAGGCTCTCACTTTGGGTTATAAAGGTAACCTTGTTACCCTCCCCCACTCACACGCCACACATTACGAGGCTGTGACATCCTTGACTTTATTTTTTTAACATCTGTGCCACTTTGTATGAAGTTCTTAAGATATCTGAAAAGATGAGGATGAGGAGGAGGAGGAGGAGGAAGAAAAGGGCAGAACATTTGTAAAGCACCAGCTGTACTGCTCGGCATAGTGCTGAGCTCCTTTGGTACAGAAGTTTATTTAATTTTTACAACAATGCTAAGTGGATATTCGTGTGTCCATTTTATAGGTGAGAGGGAAGTGAGCTCCGCAGATGGTTCAAAAACTATTTGTTTCTATCCCAACTGTACAACAGGGAAGTGGAAGCTCAGATACTAAATGGTGTATGCAGGATAACAGAGCTCTGACCCACACCAGGAACCACAGATGGCACTGGTGTTACTCAGCACCAATGTCTGGGCATGCCTGCTGCACTCCAGCACACTGTGCTCCCTGGTGACACCTGTGAGGTGGGGACCTGCATAAATGTGCTTAATGGGGCCAGCAAAGAATCCTTATGGAGTCAACATGCTCTAACTGGTGCAAAAGGAAGAGAGCTAAGCCACAGATGATACTCAACATGACATAACTGAAGAATGGCTTAGATGTGGTTAGGATATGCAGACATGCATTTCAGCCACAGGAGACTGATCACTTTAATTAGATCTTACTCAGGCTAAGAATTTACATTTATTTGCTTACTTTGAACTGGGATGCAACCCCAAGTCTTCTACAAGTTAGCTGGGTGATCTTAGTCCAGGTTATTGACTATAAGTGATAAGTAATTTCTGCTTCCAACATAATTTTATAATAAGGATCCGTGGAGAAAATGTATGCAGAACCTCTCTAAACCATAAAACACTACACCAACAGAAAGAATGTACACTGCATATCAGCTAGGCAGGGAGAGTGGGGAACTGTACAAGGAAAGTGCTAGGCAGCCACAGATCCTGCTGGTGGCATAGGGAGGTCATTCTGAGATTTACAAAAAACAAGAAGAAACAAAACCAAAGAATGTCTGTGACGACTACTCCACATATGGCACTCTCTCTGCATGTACAGGCAGCCCTGAGTTTGCAGTCCCTGAGTTATAAACATCTGACTTACATACAACATGCACTTACAAATGGAGGCTATTATAGGGAATAGATTTTGTACCTGCCTCAACTTAGATGCAAATTCAACTGAAGAGCAAACCTACAGAACCTATCTTGTTCATAACTTGGGGGCTGCCTGTAAGTAACAGAGATCATGTGAAATAATGACCATGCGCTGTCAGGGATCAGAGCGGACATCCAGAAACAGAAAAGAGAAGCTGGGTCCGAGGCAGAGGTAGTCCACCACTGACAGGAGCTAAGCTGGTGACACATGGCTGGAGAGACAGAGGAATGTGGTGTCAGAGGCCGTTTCCTCAAAGACCCAACCAGCTGCACACTGACAGAGCTGCAAGATGGACCCTGTAATAGCTGGCGAGGAGAGAGCAGAGGGAGTGCTGAGGAAGGGCTGGTGAAGAAATAGCAGCTGCATTATTACAGTCACTTTTACAGAAACAGCTAAAATAGGGAACAGGAAACTCTGTGCAAATGGGTGTGCAGAAAAGCACCCACTGGTAGTTTCTATGACAAGACAAAAAGGAAAAGCACTTGAGTGTTTGATGGAACCTATGGACCAGGTGGTGTTTTTCTGATGAGGAGCATTATCTGTGTTGTGGGGTTGCAGGGGGACACAAGGAGAATTGGTATTTGTGAGCACCACTCTGTGCCAGGCACTGTAGCAGACTTTTTCAGGAACAGCTCCATTCATGCTCATAGCAACACAATGAGTAGGCAGGTGAAATAACCTAGCTCAGGGCAAGTGACATAGTGAATTAAAACATTCACTGTTCACTTTGGTGGCTCTGTGCAATTTCGACATGCCATCCCAGTTAGCCCTCCCAACAGCCCACAGAGGGGGTATTATCACTTCCTTTTACAAATGGGAAGAGTGAAAGTTAGACCCCTTTCTCAAGGTCTTAAAACTGATCTAAGTTAGAGTTAGGGTTCAGCCCCATATTCATATAACTTCAAATAAGGAGTAGACACTTGAAGAAAACGTCTTTGGCATCTCAGAAACAAGACACTGTCAGTGGGAAAAAAAAAAACACGAGGCCGTGGGGCTGACAGAGTTCATCAGCCTCACCACTACGACGCAAGACGGCTTCAGCAGAAGTGGGAAGGAAAGAAACCAACTTCAAGTAGAATTAAAAACTGGGGCATCTGCTTTATCTGAATGGATATTATAAGAAAAATTAACACAAAAACTTAAGAGCAGTCACTCCTACAATCAGCACCACTGTCAGTCTTCTGAATTGTTTTTACAAATTTCACTTCCTCTGTAGCAACTCCTGTGGTTACTCGGAGAAGAAGCTGCAAGGGAGCTGAGCACCTTGGTGAAGACCATGAAGATGGCAAGAAAGCTTCAGGCAGCCAGAAATAGAACGGCACCCTCATTTAAGTCACTGCTGCGTTGAATCATGTAGCCAGAAGCAGCCCCCTGCTGCTGCTAATTTTAAGAGAGACATTTCTGTTCTTTAAAAAATAATAATAATAAAGAAGGAAAGTATGTTGAGAAAAGCCCCTAGCACTTTCATGACAGACTGTGTATTAGTGAGTGAAGACTAAAAACCAAATGAGGAGGGAGAAATCTTTCAAACGGTGGTGAGGACCTGCTCCAGGTCCTGATGAGGTGGTGTGGTGGGTGCTCTTCTTGCAGGCAGTGGTCCAAAATAGAGCAAATATTTACACACCCTATGAAAGGGGAGTCAGGGCCTACCCTGCCCGTGAAGATGGGGCACACTAGTATCCACTTGCAGAAGTACTGATTGATGTAACATTTCTGGGAAACATTTCATAACATGTCAAAAGCCTTAAACCCAGCAACTCTACTTTTGAGATCCCTTCCTAAGAGTCATCAGAAAAATAAGCAAAACAATATGTGCATTACAACAGTAAAGGAATGGAAATACCAATATCAGTAATCAAGAATATGAATAAATAGGTCTGTCCACATGATGGACTATTATGCAGCTATGAAAACAGGATAAATGTTAATGAGATGAAGACAAAAAGCCTATACATGAAAAAAGCAGAACACAGAGCTATCCAGCTATGTATACAGGGCGGCCATAAAGTTCTTGTACAGTTTAAATAGTTGTCACATCTATTTAAATTGCACATGAACTTTATAGCCACCCTGCATAACACTTCTTTTTTTTTATTTTTTTTTTATTTTCTCTTTATTATAGATAAAAATATGCACCATAGATGTGGCCCAAACCATTACCCTCCCTCCACCCAAACCTCCCCCCTCCCTTCCCCTTTCCTTGGTCCTTCTTTATATGATTTACAAGTTCCATAAAAGTTTAATTATTACTATATAATACATAAAAAATAAATTTTAATGTATGTATTGCTTACTAGTTAGTAATTCTCAAAATTGTTACACAATTTTCTTTATATTTTCTGTATTTTCCACATTTATAATGAGGCATCACCTTCATAAACAGAAAATAGTCACCGTATTTTAATGCAAACCAAAATTTTTGCATTAAAAATTTGTTTATAGACAAGCTTGCCTATAAACTTGTCTGGTTTCAACCCTGCCAGAATGGATTATCAATGAGCATATGTCACATGCAGAATCTATGATCATGTGAAATATATAAAGAATAATAAGATCTAACACCTAGATTGAAACACTGAGAAGACTAGAACTATATAGACAGGATGAGTTAAAAAGAAAATTATTGCCAACCTATATCTAGCTTTCCATGATATAAGAGAGGAGTAACTTTCCTTTCTAGTGTCCTAATAAAACAGTGAAGAAAATTTATACTTTCTCATAGTTTCTAGTTGGCTACTCTGGAAGTAGACTTATCAATGGAAAATAATAAAATTATCCCCAAACAAGTGAGCATATTACCAGTCATCAACACCACTGCCCTAGTTCACTTTTCCAGAGCAAAATGCCGTCTTCAGTTAAAGGCATCACGAACAATAAAACAGGCAAACGGCTCACAGGATAGCTGCTTGTCTGACTCCAAACAGAGAAAACCAGAAATGTGAAGAAATCGTTTTATCTCATCTCATACATACAAATAAACCAAGAATGATGACACAGAACACCTGAAGATTCTTTCCATTTTGAAATTCTGTGATTCTAAGACATGGTAAATTTAACTTTTGGCATATTGAGCTAGCTTATCCCAGAAGAGCAGTTAATTAAATCTTCCAAAGGATTGTCAATTTCTCGCAAAAATGCATGGATTAAGTTGGAATGTAGAATAAATCCCAAAGGCTGCAGAGAAAGGTGACTACAAAGAACCAGGCCTGGTATTTACAACCACTCCACAGCCCCACTATGCCACCTCTCTCAGTAGGACTGATTTCAAACTCTGCTCCAATTGACCATCTGAGCGTTATGTGTAATTGTCTAGTTCAGCACTAGAGCTTCTAAAAGACAAGGAGAAGAAGGCTTGGCAAGGTCAATCGGTGAACTGCAAGTTCAAATCCCACTTCAGTCAATAGGGATCTGAATTTTGAGACCCCAGTTTCTTCATCTACAAAGAGAGAGAGATGGACTTACTAGACTAGGCTCTCTCTCTAATTCTCCCATAAAATATCCCTTACAAGTCAGAGGGTACATCCTAAAGCACATACTACTCTACGTATGTAATTCTAATAAAGATTATCTTACCACCAACTCTTGTGTATACTTTGCAATCCCTTTTATATTTCCATAACTGTTTAAATATAAAATGATTACCAGTTATTTAAATTGTCTACGTTCATCCACTCTCTCCACCCCAAATCTTTGACCAAAATTAATGTGCCAGGAAGATACTCTCTGTTTGCACTGTAACATCAGTTACCTTGTTCCCCATCACATAACCCCCAGAGAATTCATTCTCTAGTATGAAATCTAAGGCTGTTCATAATCACATCATTTTCTTCCAGCTATAATTTTCTATGATAAAATGAAATAATGTATGTCTAAGTGCCTGGTATCACATCTGGCTCATACTTGATGGTCAAAAGATAGAAGCTAAATCTGAATTAACTGACCTGTTTTCCTTGTCAAATTATACTTCCTTTGAAAATATCCATTCAAAAGTTCTGAGCCGAGAGAGCAAATCATAAATTTTGGGAAGACTAACTGTAGGTATGCACAGTGACAAACATTGTGTAAATGCCTGAGAGATTAAAAACTCATACCCAGGTTTAGCATCAAGAAGTCTCTCTCTGAAAATGAATTTTCTACCATCTGTGGGAAGGAGGATGGGAAGGAAGGAGGGAGGAAGGGAGGGAGGGAGGGAGGGAGGGAAGCTCCAAAGGGAGGGAGGGAGGGAAGGAGGGAAGGAAGGAATGCTGTTAACTACCTATGATTGTTTCTCTGTCTTAGATGCAAATAAATTATGCAGTTACTGCAATCTGCTCAACTCAGGTACCTGTCTTGAGTCCCTGCTCCTGCTAAAAAGGTATTATATTGGTCTTATCCCAAATTACTTCACTTTGCCTCATCTTACTTTAATCTTTGGCTACCTATTCTTCAGGACACAGCTGACCTGGACCCAGCTGGAAATGAATGGCTCCCACACACCTCCCCACCAAAACATAAAAGGCATTTAACAGAGAAGAGAGTGAGCGCGTGAGAATGAAGAGAGATGGTTCCATCAACCCAAACTGAACAGGCATGAAATAATGCTACTGCCACAGGAACTCCAACCCATATCACGCATCTCACAGAAGTCCCGTTCCACTCTGTACTTTTTCACCCTGGGCCTTCGCTAATGGTGTCCTCTGCCTGGAATGTTCTACCATCCTTCAAGGTCTAGTTGTGAAAGGACCTTCTAAGATTCTCCAGTTGGAACCAGCTATGTCCTCACATGTGCTCCCACAGCAATCTGAACCACCACTGCAGCTCTGACCAGTCCGCACTATACAACAGTTAGTTCTGTACCAACAACCTCATTCACCTGTGAACAACTTTGGAGCAGAAATCATGTCTAATTTATTGTGTTACCCTTCCCTCTGCATCTCTCACATACTGGACACGAAGGAACACTCAACCGACGTCAGAATCAAATTAAACTGAACTTAATCTAATGTGAGGCTTTCATGAGCATTTAAGGTTTATATTGACAAAGGAAATTTGTCCTGTGGGTAAGCTTTACGACAGATCCCTGTTTCCATCTCAGGTTAAATGTGTGTATGTGTCTAACTAAGGGGAAGGGCAGAAGATTGGGTTCTATGAAATTAATCCATGTTTTTTGTTTTTTTGCCTTCTGGGAATTTTGCTTATTTTTATATACATTCCTTCTTGAATATATAAAAGTATCCCAAATTGAGAATTATATGTGAAGCCATGAAAAATGTGCTGGACCCAATTCTACAGTCTTCTGGGATGCTCCCGAAGGTACATACCTATTTCCACTTTTATCCTTTTTTACCCAGCAGCAGATGATACAATGTACAAAAAAGGGCTTTCGCACCAGAAAGCCCTGGATTTAAGACTGGCTTCGGTCATTTTTTAGCCGTGCCCTTGGCCAAACCTTTCAAGGCTTAGCTCCCCTGGCTCCCCAATAAGAGTAAGACTACTTCCCAAGAAGATGGACAACAGAACAGACAGACTAGCAGGTACACAGTGTCACCTGATCTTAAATTTAAGTGTTGTGGGGTCCAGAGTTAAGAAAGAGACAAGGGATACGGCAAGGAGGGCCCCTATCACCACTTGGACCACACCACAGAAGGTTGGTTGACATCACAACTGTGCTCTTAGTTTCGTCCCTCTGTGCCGTGATGGATATGCAAGAATGCCAGGGAAACAGCCTGAGGAGAGGAAATAACACGGGCTCTGAGCACTCCTTAACTGTGTCAACTTGGTCAGGTTACTTCACCTCCCTTCAGGGTGTCAGCTGAAGAAAGTGGGCCCAGAACATTAAGTAACTAACTCACAGCTGGTTAGCATTCAAAGCCTACACTCCAAGGATTCCCAGTATTCAACCTGCCAGTAACTCCCCCTTGACAACAACTTATATTGAGCTTTTAGAGAATTAGCCCATCAAACATGGTGGTTAAGTTCACAGACTACAGAATCTGGCAGACATGAGATCCAATTTTCCTTCCTTCCGGCCTTCCTTTATTAGTGGAGAAGTTGCTTAATTTCTGAGCCTCAGCTTCCTTATCTGTAAAAAGTAACAGGAAGCCCACCCTGTGAGGACGATATGAGATAAACACACAAAGAGTTTAGCTGGTAACTGGGACCTACTCAACATGTGCCAAGTCCTCCAAATTATGCACCTATCATTTTATTAACAATATTAAAAATAAGTACCAGTAAAGCATTTTAAAAATACATAGAAACACACAAATAAACTATGCACATCACGCAGGGAGAATAATCAGAAACCACAAAAGCTGGAAAATAGGAAAACTGAAGTCCAAGGCCAGAAAACCACAGAGCGGATCCCTGACAACTGCTGTGAAGTCACGTCTAAGGTCTAGGTTTCTCAGAACCACTCAAACCCAGAGAGAGAGGTACACTAGGATACACTAGCCTTTAGAGCTTACACAGAGCACACACAATATCACTATGGGTATCACTAAGACACCAAAAGCCTCCCTTTGAAGCTTTGAAGCTGGGCTCGAACCTGCCACCCTTGGTATATGGGGCCAGCACCCTACCCACTGAGCCACAGGTGCTAGGTTTCTGAATGTAATCTAGAATGCAAAACAACTTTTCCTTATTAAAAACTCTATGGTTTTTTTTTTTTTCCTTCTTAATCGTACAGAATAGAATACAAAGCCTGCTTCCCTAGTTAATCCCAGCCTAGTAATTTTTATTTCACTTATCACTTCTTTCGAGTGAAAAGTGGGTAATCTCTTTATTAATTTTCCCACTTGGAAGGAGACGCCCATTAACATGCCAATGGCCATCTCTGTAACTTGAAGGCAGCATGGCAGGCACACTTTTCATTTCATTTTTATAAAAATATGCTTATATTAAAAGATCTAAGAAATCCATGGTAGTAAAGTGTTTTGTAAACAGATAAAATAAATTGATGGCTTATCTAAGGAAATAGTGCTCACATCACAGAAATAGCTAGCAATAACACTCATAATTACTCAGCACGCAGTGATTCCAATCCTCCACACAGAGCATTTGTTTAGAGGCCAAACCATAGCATGCTTTATTTTGCCCAAGTGCTCTCAAAACTCAAGGGGGGAGGGTCGGGCAGGCGTGGTGGGTTACACCTGTAATCCTAGCACTCTAAGAGGCCAAGGCTAGAAGATTATTTAGCTCAGGAGCCTGAGCAATATCAAGACACCATATCTACCAAAAAATAGCAAAATTAGGCAGGTGTTGTGGCACTCACCTGCAATCCCTGCTACTTGGGAGGCTGAGGCAGGTGAATCACTTGAACCCAGAGTTTGAGTTTATAATGAGTTAGGGACTAACATCAGGTCACTCAAGCCTGGGGCAAGAGTGAAACTCTATCTCAAAAAAAAAAAAAAGAAAAGGAAAAGAAAAACACCCTCCAAAGGGAATTACAATTACAGTAGAACCTCTGTAAGTTGACCACCCAAACAACTATAACAAACTGGTCAACACACGAAGGTGGTCAACGTAAGGAACAAGGACAGACATGTGGTGCATGTCCAGTCAATGAAAACCAAGTTAACTGAAAGAGGCGGTCAATGGAAGGAGGTGACCAACTATGGAGGTTCTTCTCCGTGTATCTTCTCCAGACGATCTTCCTATTACTCCTTACTTCCTAAGCACCCCAACCCTCATCCAAAACTTGTTGGATTATTAAAAATTGTTGTTTTTCAAGTAGTTATAGGACCTAAATGTTAACTGGGGTCCTTTTTTTTTTTTTTTAGATGATTAGGTTATGTGGTTTTAATTTTCTTCGTTTCTACAGTAAATAGGCATGGTTACAATAATAAAAAACAAGTTATGGCAGGGCAGTTCTCATCATGAAACAAAAAGATTTATATTCAGTGGTCACAATACCAAAAGATTAGTATTTTCATTAATCATATCATAGAATAAAACTATCACAGACTATTAGATGTATTGATTCATTAATATTTCTGAAGGGCCCCTTCGGTTATAAGCAGTGAGCAGAATAGAACAGAGATCCACAGCCCTAAACAAGTTTCATGAAGCATCCCAAGTATGGGGCACAGTGTGCACAAGGGAGAGCAGCTACAGCAACAAAGACTAGGTGGCCACCTTCTACTGGAGACTGGGAAACAGGAACAGCAGTGAGGGAAAGTCTTTTCAAGATGGTGACATCTGTCTGAGCTTAGTCCAGAAAGATGGGCACTCATCTAGTATGGGGGATAGGGGGAGGGAGACAGGAAAAAGCAAGAGGCTTCCAGTTTGCCGCTGTTCCTGCAGGCAGCAGGAGAGGAAGGCTGAGTAGCACAGGACTCTAGGTACAACTGACACTATCCCATAAACCATGGAGAGTTACCGAGGCCTGCACACAAAGAGGTACACTTCCATTTCCAGGTAACAAAAAGTCAAGTGTTACCAAGTACGTTCCTTGGGCAATGGAAAAAGAAAAACACATGATGAAATGCTATCACAAAACATCAGCTCTTCATTCATTTACTATTAAAGTCTTCTAAAAACATCACAGCCTCCTAAAAGATCTGCCTGCACTACATGCAAATTCAGCTAAAGTTCAGGAGACAATTTGTATGGTCTATTTTCTACTTATAAATCACAGGATGAGTAACTGAATTTGACAAGAACTTCAAGCCAGGAAGCAAATGCGATTGTCTTGCTATTATTCCACAGTTCCTCACAACCATTCTGATGGCTTAAAAATTACTTCTGGCTGTAGCATGTAACAAAACAAACATGCTACAATTCAGAGGAAACAAAATGCAAAATGAATGAAAAGCTCTATTATATTTCAAGTGTGTAGTGATTTCCTGTTTCTTTCACACTTTTGGCAGCTAAGTGCCATATCATAGAGTACTTTTTATACTACAAAATCAACAAAAATCCCTATTCAGACTCTGAAAAAACCGGGCATCTCTTTCAAATACTGACAGCTTTCCATTTAATAATACAAAGTAGCAATGTGACTATAAACTACAACCACAGTAACAAAGCACCTTTGTCATTAATAAACCCTCCCTTTAGATAATCCAAATACACATCAGACCTTCAAACTTCCCTTTCAGAATAATAAGCATCCCTCCTTTTCTTCACTACCTTCTTGTGCTTCCTATTCCTGTCCCCAAAGTTCTCTCTGGCCACTATGCTTTGTCATCAACATGAGAGGCATAAAGATGGCTGATTTATTCTCTCCCTTCAGAATGAACTGGGGTCTAGAGAGCTAACATATGCTTCCTATTACTTCCCCCAAAATAAGCACTACCTTCTCTAAACTACCCTGTTTCCCCAAAAATAAGACAGTGTCTTATATTAAGTTTTGCTCCCAAAGATGTGCTAGGTCTTATTTTCAGGGGATGTCTTATCTTTCCTGTAAGTAGGTCTTATTTTCGGAGGATGTCTTATTTTCGGGGAAACAGGGTATTACCTCAGGCTGTGTTCTCTTTCTTTTTATTTAATGATACTGTTCATCTTCACCACCACCTATCATGCAGCAGGCCCTTAGCCAGGCATTTAAATAAATTCATTTTAGCATCACTATCATTCAATAAGGTCACTATATGACCTTTCTCCTGTTTACACATGGAAAAATCAAAGCTTGGAGACACTGAGGCACAGAGGGGTGTAGTAAACTGACAAATAGTGAGCAATACAGCAGGATTCAAATGCAGGTGCATCAAGTTCAAACTCCAGTTGCTCACTCTTACTTCTTTCTATTCAGAACTAGCAAAGTACATGCAAAAAATCACCCTATTCATGCACACTTGAATACAGACAGATTGTGATTCAAAGCCAGAAGTCAACAGTACCTGCACAGTAAACAACCACTGTAGTAGAAAAAGAGATGGAAAGAAAGAATTGGGAGGAAGATCCTGGGCCTGACTTTGCCTGTCCTGATAAAGGGTATAGCAGCCTCACATCACCCCACTGATGACTCCTGAGGCTCCTTTTTCAGAAAAAGATAGAGGTCAAGGAAATTCAGCTCTTGAGAAAACCCTATGAATATATTAGGAGTAACTATTCTATGGGTTTGAACCTAAACAGGAGGTTAATAAAATTGTCATGGAAACTTACTTCTTTGACAGTACTGCTGAGTAAGTCAAATGGCTGCAAAAAGTTTCATGATGCTTTAGAAAAAAAAAAAGTACAAACTCCAGGCACCTTAATGATTATGACTGGGAGATGAGTTACCCAAGTGAGACACAGACAATAGAGACCTAGGGTGAGACCAAGCTGCATGCAACAAGAATTACAATTCCAAACTCTGTATCATCACTGCCCACCAGAGAGGGAGACTGGGATTAAAACAATACAAAACAAACCCTCAGAAACAAACATATGACCCAAGATACATGTTTACTGAGAATGAGTGATCAATCAACTCACGGCTATGATTCTTGCCTTGCACTTAATGGTCACAGTAAGGAAGACGAAGATAATCAAGGGCACGTGTGTGCGCACACATGTGCATGTTTAAGGGTGTAGATCGACAGTTCTCATCCTTGCTGCTCATAGGGTGGTCTATGGATCACAGCAGCAGTAGCATCATTAGAGAGTTTGTGAGAAATGCAGCATACTGGGCCCTACCCCAGCCCTGCTAAACCAGAATCAGCATTTACCAAGCTTTCCAGGTGACCTGTACACACATTGAAATTTGAGAAACACTGGCCTGGGTCTATGAAACACATTCAGACCAGGCTGGATAAAGACAAGGAAATAAATCAAAGGAACAAATATGTGATAAATGTCCACTATGTACCAGATATGGTATTAGGTACTTTATGTGAAAATTAACGAGGCAGGATGAGTGGTGTCACAGGGATCCAAAAACCTTGCAATTCTCTTATAGTCTGGAAGGACCATGGTAAAGCCAACATGGTGGACAGAATTTTTCTGATGGTCCTCATTTTAATATTAATTACCAAACTTTAACCAAAAATGTACCTATTAGCACTGTCATTAAAAGATGCTAACCCAAACATTAGACCCAAGAAAAATGCTGAAATGATATTAAACACCAAATGAAACCACCAGAGAGCTTTTAAGAGGGACTATTTCTCTCAAACAGCTACAGAGGCAAAAATCTCACATTTCACTAAAAGAAAACAGTTGGAGCACTTAAGGAAAAACTGAGGTACAACTGACTCTGGAGACACAGACTGTGGCTAAGCTCACAGGTAACCAGGCACTAATGGTTTGGGCCCAGCAACAAGGACAACAGAATCTCTTCCCATATGATCTGCTTACTTCTCTTGGCCAAACCAGCCTTCATCAATACTTAAATACCACTCAGCTAAAAACTAACAATGCAATAAATGGACTATCATGGGGAAGTATCCCTCCTACTGTGAGGAAAAATGCCCTGTAGCTGGCTTAAAAAATGTTATTAAAGGTGACTTTTTGTTTTAAATAGCCAAAGCAAACACAAAATGCATAGCTTATTTGTTTAGCAAAGGCCACAATTTGGCACCAGAATAGGAAATGTCTACTGTGTTTCTGTTATGAAACCACTGCCTCTTAAAAACAGTTTTTAGAAATTAGAAGCTACCAGAAACTAAACATATGGAAGCAAACAAGTCATAAGGTCAGCTCCAGGGAGATGATTCCATGAGCAGGGCAATCCTCACTCCTCTGACAGGCTCTCCTTGTATGGCGGGGCAAGGAGGCCAGTGTACCTGCTCTCATTGATGCCTTTCAGTCCAGAGTAATGGAGAACCAGGTCTGGGGTCAGAAGAGGAGAGTTTAAGACTCAGCTCTACTACTTATACTAAAACTGTCTGACTCTGCATAGTTCCTACAATTTACTCACTGGCTAACAATGACAACTACATCCAATGCAGCCAGAATCACATTTAAAAAAAAAGAAGAAGAAGAAAGAAAGAAAATCCAACAACTACAACCACCAAGGAAAGAGAAATATCTCAGCTGACCTCCATAAATGGGAAAGAACTACAGAAACGCAAAAATATCCTTCTTCCCCCTCAAGATATTATATGACTCCAAACCCCTCACAGAAGAGGCTCTGGGATCTGCTCTCCAAATTCTGGAACTATCCAGGAGTGAGGATCACTACAGACCTCCTCCCTATGCCCTATCTTCTCTTCAGGGTCAAGTTTTTCCCAAGGTGCCACACAGCTAATCAGATCAAATTTCCAGCACTGATGTGCTAATAAGAAAAGCTTAGATGCCCGTTAATGTTCTCAGTCAACACACCTGCACATTCTAGATTTGTGTTGTGATCCAATTGTTTATACAACTGATTCTGGGCTAAGAACAGACAAGCTGGGAGTCCCTGCCCTAAGGAACTGGGGTGGGTAAAACAAACAAGGACACATGGTGCAATTACTGTACGGGCATCTTGTTATGCCTGCTTGGAACTGACCCAAAACAAAGGGCAGGCCAGTTAGGCCAGTGCTCATGTGAACAGAACACCAAAATATACTTGTAAACTAGATGGAGAAAAGTGTGTATTGCAGTATATTCTCACATAGAGGTGTTCTAAATGTAACTGGAAGAAGCAGATTGCTGATTTATCAGCGTAACATGGTGAGAGCAATGTGGGCCACTGTCAGATTAACAACGTAACAGATGACAACATGTCATTAAACTGTCTTTTCCAAGAATGATGACTTCAGCTATCTGCAAAGGCCTTGTCTGGATAAGTGGGGTAAGCAAGTGGTAAGAACTGCTGGACGCAAAAAGAGGTGGTGGAATCCTGGTACCAGCAGGTCTCTTTCTCTAAGGCCTCAGAAGAAACATGTCAGTTTGAGAGGATTCCCTGACCCTCAGGCTGACCCTCACTTTAGAAAGAGACAACTGAATGACTAATATATTCATTTAATCAATCTTTAAAGAGCAACACATGCTTATTAAGTAGGTACTGAATACCCAGCATACGCAAGAACCATCAAGACATGGTTATCACATAGTTTTTAGTGCAGTTTTAGTTTAAACTAAGATAGTCCTGGAAATCAGCAACAAAAACAGGGGGT
Source organism: Loris lydekkerianus (assembly GCA_963574355.1). Lineage (NCBI taxonomy): Eukaryota > Metazoa > Chordata > Mammalia > Primates > Lorisidae > Loris > Loris lydekkerianus. The sequence goes on from CAUYPK010074221.1 coordinate 22,687, forward strand.
GTTGAGGGCCTTGATGTCTGGCTGGAGCACAGGTTTGGGTATCCACAAAAGTGTCAGAAACAGAAAGAAATTGGTAGAAATCCTGTACCATCCTTTTGATTAGATGGAAGCTAACGTTTAACACTGTCTTCCTCTGTGGTCTAAACCTTTAATATTTGTCAAAAGAAGGAAGAATTTCAGACAAAAAAAAAAAAAAGGAGTAGAGGGACTCACGACAGAAGAGTGCACTGAGAAGCAGAAATCAAAAAGAGAACAGGGCATGGAAGGACACATCGCCGTTAAAATTCTGACCTGCAGACCAGAACAGAGTCGTGCAATGGAAATTCTCAAGTTCTATACTGAAAATCTCCAGAAAGAAGTGTGATGTCCCACATTTCACCACATGGGTATTCAAGTGAATTTCTGAAGTAACTGTTTACTCAATTCCTAATTTATTTTCACTGTGAAAACCACTGCAAAACAATTACCAGAAGGAATCCTACTCCACTACACTCTAGCCTTTCTGCTTCTTAAAATTTTTATGTGTTAACTGAAAATACATGTATCACAAAGAAGATGCCACGCCTCGAGGAAGACAAGCTGAAAGTATACATCTACAGAAATAACATGTCCCCTGGTAGAAAGAAAAGGGAATAGACTTGGCAACCTGTACAGGGCACGTAAGTCAGAGCAACTGCCATACCATGCCTAGTGTCCCCTTAATTCGAGAAAACAGCCCTTGTGTTCTTCACCCAGGGTGGGCACGCTTGGAGCCAGGGCAGACACCTGACTCACAAGAGCCCCTCCACTGGCTGGCCTGTGACCTGTGAGGTGGCCTACTGTGAAGGGCTCTGTCCCAAAGAGCAATGATTCTCTAACTTTTTGGTCTCAGGACTCCTTTACACTCTTAAGAAACTGGAGATCCCAAACAGGTTTGTTACTGTTTTTAATAAGTTGTATCTACTGACATTTGCTGCAATAGAAATTAAAACTGAGAAAATTTTCCAAACTTAACACACATTTAACGAGTTGTCAGAGAGTGATACATCACACAGACCCTGGGAAATTCCACTCTACACATACATCCATGAGAGAATACGGGGGAAAGGGCAAATAATGTTTTGTCATTATTATGAAAATAGTTTTGACCTCTCAGAACCCCTGGAATGATAATGGAGCCCCCCCCAATTACACTTTGAGCACCTCTACAACAGGGGCAATGACAAATAGCTAAGCCAGCCAAAGAAGCTCACACCACAACTTATATGAGAAAATAAGGAAAAGGCTGGCCAGTCAACAGCAAGAAAATAATGCACGGGCTAGTAGAAGGATGGGATTAATTCCAAAATATTTTAAAAGATATTCATGTTTTCCAAGTTAAAGCACATTTTTCAACTCTGGTTTTATATCTACTCATTTACAATTATCATCTTAACTATTAATACAATCAAATGGTGCATGATTCAAGAAAGATCATGGGAATATCCATAGATGTAACACCTATAATAACCAGCAATTGGACTGCTTTCTATACTACCAACCACTTGCCTCTGATTCCTCATAGATAATCAATACAGCATGTTGCCTCTTCAGAAATAAATCTCCAATGCAACAAAATGAATACACTGCAAAGAGTTATCTGTAATTCTAGGCTGGGCATAGTGGCTTATTCCTTTAATCCCAGCACTTTGGAAGCCTGAGGTAGAAGAATTGTTTGAGACCAAAAATTCAAGACCAGCTGGGCAACAGAGTGAGGCCCGCTTCTACAAAAAAACAAAAATCTGGCTGGGCACAGTGGTGAACACCTCTAATCCAGCTATTTGGAAGGCTGGTGCAGGAGAATACTGGAGCTCAGGAGTTCAAATCTGCAGTGAGTTATATTTGTGCCACCACATTCCAGCCTAGACGACAGAGCAGGATCCTTATTCTTAAAAAAAATTTATAAATTCCAAATGCTAATTGAACACGCTAGTCCTCTCCGAATAATCAAATCCTAACATGTCCATAATAATTAACAAAAAAATTGTTATATAATCCTACCAGGAAATAAAAATTGGTATATGTATAGGGGAGTGAAAGTAGAGGGTTCTTCCTATCTCATGAAAATGGAACTGTTAAATAAATGTTAGCTGAAACTCACCCACAGTTTCTCAAAGAGCTTATGTAACCCACCTGCTAGGCATTTCTTTTGGTTTTCATAATCATCTTTTAACTTCCTTCTACCCTCAACTTGAAATCTCATCCATTCACTAAAACATTCTCTCGTCTAAGATAGTACAGAGAGTAGCCAGTGGCCAGACTTGGTAACATACTCCCTTGATCCTATAATCTAATCTACACAAAAAATAGTGAGATACAGTCTCCCATGGGAATGGTCTACGAGTTCATAGCTACCATTTACTACAGACCAATGCAGAGCATAAGGTGCCCAATAACCATTACCTCATTTCAGCCTCACAACAATCTTTCAAATACATATTATGCTCACTTTACAGATAAAGAAACAGACTCATACCAGTGAAGTGGCTTGCCCTAGAAATCCCACATTTAGGGACCACAGGATAAGATGATCTATGAAGCTCATGATGTTCACTTTACCCTCAGACGCATACAATAGTATAGTAAAATCAATGCAGTTGAAAATAAGGTGCATAATGTAAGCTGATGTTGAAAACCGTGTTTAAGATATAAGAGAAGTAAGTAGCTTGTCCAAAATAGCAGAGTTGTCAAGTGGCAGTGGTAGGTAGGCAGGTAGGCAGGCACGGAACTATACCTACCTAAATGGTGGCTGTGAAGGCGAGTGAGTGGATACAGTTAACAACCTGACATACAGCAAATGGTAAAAATGAGCTGTTACAACTTAAGTATCCTGCATACGAAAGAATCCAACAGAACAGCCAACAGCAACAACAGAAGATGTGTATCAGGTAAATAAAGGGGAGACTCTCTTCCGAGAACTTTCCCCAGACTACCCCCCAGCAGCTTTAGTGTCTGGTCACCTCAGCAGACACTTTCCAACATCTCTAATGACACTAGCTGGTCATACATATCCATGTGGAATATTCCCTTTTCTTATTAAAACCAAACCCAGCACACACTGGGCTGGCAGTGGCCCTGATTCTACTACCTTCTGACTACATGACATCTCTGGGCCTGGGTTTTCTCGGCTGAATGCTGACAACAATCACATCTTCCCTGCCATTCCAGCAATCCCTGGACAGACACAACAAAGATTCTAACTTCCTGCTGCTGCTCTGACCAACTTGTTGCTCCAGTAGATCATAAACCTTCTGGGGACTGTTTCCTTGGCAATTTCCCCCAGGATAGCTGTTCCTGGGCTCTTTCTGCACAGTGGTTGGTCCAGAACTGGGCTGCTGGGCTGACAATCAAAATCACAAGATGAGGGCAGAATAACAAAAACACTTGAGCATTAATGAGCACCTCATTCCTGCACCTGAACAGTACACCAGTCAAGAAGATAGCTCTCGAGGAAAGAGTAGAAAATGAATTCTCAAGCTCATGCAATCCTAAGTAACCCTAACAAACAGTGACTCTTCATTGGGGAGACTTTCAAAGGTCTTTCTCAAAGCAAAGATCACAGACACCAGAGACACCTCACTTAGATTAACACTTTTTCCCTGTAGAACCAGTACTCACCCACCATTTGTGAGTTTTTAAGCAAGCTGACTTCTCTTAACTAGCAGTTCGTCATCTATACCACAAAGTAAGATAACAGAAATTCTTTGTAAAAACAAGATGCTGAAAACCTTTTTAGCTGTTAAAAGAACAGCTTTGAATTTTTGTGGAGACCGAGTTGTAAGAAGCAAATTTAAAAGTATCCTTGAATAGATCAAGAGGACCAGAAAGGGGAATATAACAAATAAGAGTCAGAAGTCAGAGGACGGAGCCCATGCAAGGCGTGGCTATTACAAGGTTTAACATGGGGCAGCTCACAACTCTCTTCCACTTGAAAGCAAGTGTTCTCCTTGATTGGTTTCTAAAAACTTTAAAATAGTTTGCTTCCTGACAAAATTATCTGAGGGCTCAAACAAGAAACAAAATCAGTTACTTAAAACATAAAACACAATGCCAATGATTAATAAGGGTTTAAACCAATAAAAACACGAGTGTAAAGAGACCCACCGGTCCTGGGCCCTAATGGTCAGGAGGCAGTAGCTATAAACTCAGAGCTGATGAGAAATCTCAATGATCTGGAAAATGAGGTGGTTGCCCTCCATGATCTCTAAGGCTCCTCCTGGTTCTAAAATTCCAACATTGTTATATCTCTTGAAATCATGTAAGTCCCAAATTTTCTCCTTCTTCCCCTCCTGGTCAGTTTCACAGACAGTATCCGTCTCATTTTCCTGATCCTCAGTTCTACCATACGCACAGCCAGGTTCACCTTGCCTAAATTCTTCAAGGGTAACCACTGTGCAAATGGGGTGTGTGTGTGCGTGCTCAAATTTGTTCATTCCAATGGGGTCCATTCTACTGGGTCCCAGGCTTTGGAGATAAATAAGTCAATGAGTCAAAGTGCTGTCCTCAAAACAGTAATGCAATAAGGTTAGAACCAACATTTCAATACAGTGGGTTTCACAGGGGAAAAAAGTCTGAAAGAACTGGTAGGAGAAGGAAATAATCCCAAACAATACACTATCCTATACAACTGTGAGAAAGAATGGCTGTCTGCAAAGCAAAAGATAACTTCCGGGGGGATGGAAATCAACATAGCTCTTCTCTAAGAGGTAGAAGACAGACTCACACAGCAATGTAGATTACAAAAGAGGTTCAGTGCCTGTAGCTTAGCGGCTAGTGTGCCAGCCACATACACCGGGGCTGGCGGGTTTGACCCCAGCCAGGGCCTGCTAAACAACAAAGACAACTACAAAAAAAAAAAAAAAAAAGCCAGGCGTTATAGCGGGCGCCTATAGTCCCAGCTGCTTGGAAGGCTGAGACAAGAGAATCACTTAAGCCCAAGAGTTTGGGGTTGCTGTGAGCTGTAATGCCCCAGCACTCTACCGAGGGTAACATTGTGAAACTGTCTCAAAACAAACAAACAAAAAACAGATTACAAAAGAGTCAAACAAGGTTAGGCCCTCAGGAAGCAACCACTGCCACTTCAGAAATAACAGAAATTAACTTACCTTGGATAACAATTTATGCTGGGTGTGGAGCAGATCTCTGTATCTCCCTATACACTACAACCCTTCGAAAGGGCGCTGAGCAGACTTTAGCATACTCAAACTCTTGCACGCAATGCATGAAATGTGTGTGTGTGTGTGTTTGTGTGTGTATATATATGTATATATATATATATTTTTTTAATTCTTAATTTAAAAGCGTCCACTCCACATCCCCCTTTTCAAAAGGATGTAGTGCCTAAGGAAGCAGTGTAACATCAAGATATCAACAGACCCAGTTTAAAACTTAGTTCCATCCTAAAAGTTGTATATTTAGGCATTTAATTGATCTTCTCTAAGCATCTATTCTCTCCCTGTAAAATGGAAAAACTCTCACAAAGCTGTTCTAAGGACTATGAATATTTACATAAAGAACTTAGTATAGTACTAGGCTCAAGAGAGGAAGCGTAATATAAACTGTGGCTACAATAATATAATGGCTCCTACGTGCTTCTTCAGACTCCTCAATCATTGCAATGGATGCAGAAACATTTCCAGAGGCTTCATGACAATAAAATACTATATCTTTTTCCCTTTTCCTTTATGCTAGGGATGTATGTGTAGTAACAGTTTGGGGTTTCTGAGGATTTTAGACCACGATTAATGTGGTAAAGCAATGCCATATGGCTGTGGGGCAGGGATGCTAACAGACCAAGTCACTAAGTCAAGTGACATGATGCATCGACATTCAACTTTCAACTGACAGCTCCAGAGTAAAATACACCTACCACCCACAGCATGCCTGGGTGGGTGCAAGATACCAGGAAGGTCACCCTGTTCCCCAAAATGATGTATGGCTCAAGTGTCACAATGGCCAACTCCTGTCCATGACTCATGCTTGTTTCCAGTAAGTCCTAGTGAAGCGCACACAGTCTAAGTGCATAGTAGAGCTGACCAAGCAGGAGTCGTAGGATCTTGGGTTAAGAATTGCAAGCAGAGCCTTTAAGAACACAGATTTGGAGACTTTGGAGTCAGACAGATTGGTTCTGTTCCTTCCACAGTATAACCTCGGACAGGAAACTACTGCCAAGCCTCAGGCCCCTCATCCGAAAATTCAAATATTACTTACATTGTAGATGTGTTATGAGGATTGAATAACAAAATATATGTCAAGAGCTTGGCATCTCTGTGTGTCTGTTTCCACAGTCTGGGAAATGGGAACCAGAGAATCCACCCCATGAGTCTGGTGCAAAGTTTAAATAACACAGTATCTTTAACTTAACCACTCAACCCAGCGAAGGACCACACGCTAGAGGACCAAGGTTCAGTCACCAATGGTTCACTAATAGGCTTTAGGGAAGTCCTGACACTAAAAAGGAAAACAGAAAAAACATTTATGTAATTTATTTATTAACAAATAATACGTAAAGGGGCAGCAAGAAACCAAAGAGTCAATGAGAAGATTCAGGGAACCTGGCATTCCTTTCCAAGGGTTCACTGGACTGAGATATAAAGAGAGAGCCAGGTACCCTGTAAGGTATGAGGGGGTCTATGCCAACACCCAAAACTTACTCCTAATTTCCTCCCACACCTGAAATCCAAATCTTGTTGGGTTAGGACATTAAGCATTGCTAGAAGTTCATATAGCTCTGGGAGGGGCAAGCGGTGTAATGCCTTATCAGGTATTAATACACCTCAGTGAATCGTAGATGAGATTTCATCCAAGAGAGTTAGCTGAAAGCAGACTCTGGAAAGTACAGGCCCTGAGCAAGGGCATGCACAGTGAGGTGGGGAAGAGCATGTCCTGGGACCCTAAGGGGAAACAAGAAGTCTTAAGGGAATAAGGTGGGTGAAAATGTTACCAAGTTGGCAAAGATGACACAAATCATATAAAGGCTGGGGGCCTCAGAAACACAAACTCTGGCAGCCCCACTGCACATCTTTGTCAAGTCACTGCTTCTTTCTATGTTCAGTTTTCTCATCTGTAAAATGAAGTTAATGTTTACTTTCCAGATGTTCTGAGGATACCTATAAGAAAACACATGCGAAATTACTCAGCAGGAAACCCAGCACATTCTACCAGGGGGCCTAGACTTATAGAAGTCCCTTCTAAGCTGAAATCCTACTAAGAAACTACTCCAGAAAGTTGTGGTGAGAACCCTCTAGGAAGAAAAGACGCAACATACTCAGAGGCAATCTCAGACATCAGAGGACTTACCTAAACTTTTAAAACTGAGAAAGCACCACCCTACGAAAATGAATTCAAAACAGTAAATCTGTAAGACAAAGTGATGGGGTTCCTTAGCCAAGGGCGAGCTCAAAGATAAAATCTGAAATACAACTTGGTTTTTTTAAAAAATGACATGCCAACCCTCAGAAAATACAAGTTGAAGTTGCTTTTGGCACCTTCACCCCCTCTTCTTCCCTCAAGTTGCTCCACTGCTCTGATTCCCCACCAGGACCACTTGACTTCCACTTGACTTCCCCTCTGCAAAACATCTCCCTCCCTACCTCATAGTCAAGTGTTAAGTGGGAACATCCAACTACCTAAATTCACAACCAGGTGTGAATGAGGTGACAGGACTGCTGGGTCTGTAAAAGATACTAACTGATCTAAAGGAGTTTTCAGCTACAGAAATGTCCTGTGGACTTAGTAAAAAATGTATAGGCAGCAAGGGAGAAAGGAGGGGCTACCTGAGGCCAAGTGATACCGAAGGTAGGAGCTGGCCATGCCTGGTCTTCAACACATTTCCTCTTTTCATAGCGAATGCTATGTCTTTATTTCTGAGCCCGTGAGACAGAAAGCTTAACTTATTTCCAGGGTAAAATTTGTGACTATTTGTACTCATCATTTAGCTCCTATTAGTAAGAACATATGGTGCTTATTTTTCCACTACTGAGACACTTAGAATAATTGTCTCCCGTTCCATTCAAGATGCTGCAAAAAACATTATTTCATTCCTTCATACGGCTGAGTAGGACTCCATGGTACATGTGTGTACGTTGTGATTTTACCTCCAAGGAACCTCCACACTGTTTTCTACAGAGGCGGTACTAATTTAAAGTCCCACACACAGTGTATGAGCATTCCCTTTTCATCACATCTGCTGCAGCATCTATTGGTTTTTAACTTTTTAATAATGGCCACTCTGATAGGGATAACGTGCTTTTAATTCGCATTTCTCTGATGATTAGTGATGCTGAGCATTTTTTCATGTTTGTTGGGCATTTGCCCATCTTCTTTTAAAACACTTCTGTTCACATCTTTTGCCCATTTTTTAATGGTTTTTTTCTTGCTGATTTCTTTGTAGATTTCAAGTATTAGCTCTCTGTTGGGTGCATAGCTTACAAATACTTTCTCCCATTCTGTAGGTTGTCTATTTACTCTGTTATTTCCTTTGCTGTACAGAAGCTTTTTAATTTAATTAAGTCCCATTTATTTTTGTGGTTGCTATATTTGTCTTGAGGGTTTTAGTAACGAATTCTTTGCATAGGCCAATTTCTAGAGTTTTACCTACATTTTCTTCTAGAATTTTTATTTTTTCATGGTCTACATTTAAGTCCTTTATCCATCTTGAATAAATTTTTGTACGTGGTAAGAGATAGGGGTCCTGTTTCATTATTCCACACATGGCTATTTATATTTTTCCCAGCATCGTTTATTGAATAGGGCTTCCTTTCCCCCCATTATATGCTGTTGTCTGCTTTGTCATAAATCAGTTGGTCATAGTTAAATAATTTTTATTTCTGAGTTCTCTATTCTGTTCCACTGGTCCACGTCTCTATTTTTATTCCAGTACCATGCTGTTTTGCCTTGCAGTATAATCTGAAGTCAGTACTGTGATGCCTCCAGATTTGTCCTTTTTGCTTAAGATTGCTTTGATTATTTGGGCTCTTCTTCAATTCCGAATAAGGCACAGAATTCTTTTTCTACATTTGTAAAATATGACATTGATATTCTGATGGAGATTGTGTTTAAATCTGTAAATCACTTAGGGCAGTGGTCATTTTTAACAAGTTTGATTCTGCCAATCCATGAACATGGAATGTTTTTCCATTTATGTCATCTATGGTTCCTTTTATCACTGTGTTGTAGTTCTTCTTGTAGACATCTTTCACCTCCTTGGTTTAGTATATTCCTAGGTATTTTATATTTTCTTTGTCGTTAGGATAAATGGCATTGAGTCCTTGACTTGACTTGGTTTGATTTTTTATTGTATTTTTCCTTAGAGACAGAGTCTCACTTTGTCGCCCTCAGTAGAGTGCTGTGGCATCACAGCTCACAGCAACCTCCAGCTCTTGGGCTTAGGCGATTCTCTTGCCTCAGCCTCCCAAGTAGCTGGGACCACAGGCACCCACCACAATGTCAGCTATTGATGGTTTAACAGAATGTAGAAATGCTACCCATTTGTGCACACTGACTTTGTAACCTGAGATTTCTCCGAATTTATTTATCAGTTGTAAGAATTTGATGGAGGATTTAGGGTTTTCTAGTCACAAGATCAATTATCATCAGCAAATAAGAATTGTGTGACCTTCTCTTTCTCTCAACATGGATACCCTGTATTTCTTTCTCTTACCTAACTGCTCTGGCTGAAACTTCTAGTGCCATGATGAATAGAAGTGGTGACAGTGGGTACCCTTATCTTGCTCCAGTTTTTAAAGGGAATGCTTTCAACTTCTCCACATTCAGTATGATGTTTACTGTGGGTTTGTCATACACGGCTTTCATAATTTTGAGGTGTATTTCCTCAATGCCTAGTTTGTTGAAGATTTTTATCATGAAGAAGTGCTGGACTTTATCAAATGCTTTTTCTCATCTTATCATCTTTGTTTTTGCTTCTGTGTATCATGGTGAATCACGCTGATGGATTCACATATGCTGAACCATCCTTGAATCCCGGGGATGAAACTCACTCCATTAGGGTGTATTATCTTTTTGATGTGCTGTTGAATTTGGTTTGCTACTATTTTGAGGACTTTTATATTTATGTTCATAGGGATATTGGTCTATAGTTTTCTTTTGAAAAGTACTTTCAGAAGCTGCTCAGGGATGGAGGTACAGCAAGGCACAGACCGCCTTTCTGTACAGTCTGGCAATATGACAACTATGTAAGAAGTTGATGAATACGCCTGGTATTGACCCAATAATTCTACTTTTAGGAACCTACTGAAAGGACGGATCTATACAAATATTCATTGCTGTGATGTGAAGGAGTCCTCCCTTTGGGGCAACTGCTAAGCCCAAGATTGTTGTAAACACACAAACTCCTTGGTTGGGAGCAATTTAAGGGAAGAAGAGAAATAGGAAATACCATTAATACAACAACATACCTTTTTTAAAAGATATTATTGAAGACTTTTTAATGAAAAAGAGTTGTTGGCCAGTCAAGTGGCTTTTATCCTAATATTCTGGGAGGCCAAGGCAGGTGGATTGCTTGAGGCTGAAGCAACAGGATCACGTGTGCCTAAGAGTTTGAGGTTGCTGTGAACTATGATGCCATGGCATTCTACACAGGGTGAGAGAATGAGACTCAATCGCAAAAAAAAAAAAAAAAAAAGGAAAGAAAGAAATGGAAATGTTCATGATGTGTCAAATGAAAATAAACAGGATAGAGAAAGACCTAGGAGAAATACCTGAAATGATATTAGTAGCTACCTCTGATTAGTGAGAATATAGATGACTTTTAAGTCTTTTTAAAATACTTTCCCTCATTTCCTACAAAGGGAATACGTTCTTATTCTGTAATAAAAAAACAGTATTAGTAACAAAGACATGTTAGCACATGTTAAATGATAGCACAGAGATGCAATCAACATTATTTACAATACGTGAAACGCTACAAGACAATCAACCCACTACATTGACAAACTGTAAGAAAAAAGCAGGGGGAACGCATAAATCAAAAGAAAATATACAGGGTGCCCATAAAATCCATGTGCAATTTTAAATTGCACACAAACTTTATGAATACTCTGTACGTCTATCAGTTTCAACACAGGCTCTCATTTAGATCTTGATTTGAACAAACCATTTTTGAAAGATAACTAAGGAAATCTGAACAGTAACTGAATATTTAATGATATTGAGGAAGTAATTTTTCAGATGTGATAACGGTACTATGGTTCAGGGTTCTTTTTTTTTTTCAAGTTCTTATCTTTTAGAGATACATACTGAAATATTAATAGATGAAATAAAATACCTAGAATTGCTTTAAAAAATCGGGGGGGGGGGGGGGAGAACATAATTGAAAAATGGACTGGTCAAAAGTAGGTAATTTTTAAAGGTGGGTGATAAGTTAAATGGCAATTCAAACTAGTCTGATTTTTTACATTCAAAAAAACTTAAGTTAAAAAAA